>SJYT01020297.1:268565-415034 GCA_006410635.1 Cephalophus harveyi | reverse complement strand
TCTGCATATCTGAGGTTATTGATATTTCTCCCGGCAATCTTGATTCCAGCTTGTGTTTCTTCCAGTCCAGCGTTTCTCATGATGTACTCTGCATATAAGTTAAATAAGCAGGGTGACAATATACAGCCTTGACGCACTCCTTTTCCTATTTGGAACCAGTCTGGTTTTCAGGGTTTTCAGCAATAATTAAGGTATCTCTGCAGAGGGGCTGGGGTAGTGGGAGCAATGAAAAGCCCCTCATACAAGGAAAAGAAAAGCCAATAGCAGAGCAGGAAAAGCAAAGAGGGAGAAGAAAAAAGATAAACAGATGAAATATCTGTTTATTTAGAATGATTAGAAATGTTTATTTTGGTCACCAGCTACCCTTTGTCTCATTCGTGGTCAAAAAATTCTTAAAAACATCATGTAACACTAAAATGAAATTCAGCATAATTTATTTTGCATTATTTGTCAAAATCTTATTTTTAAATCTTTTTATTACTGGGAATCTTTAAGAAAATGTGGCCTATTGAGTCTGGGTAGATTGATTTGACTATATCCAGTACACCAAGGACAGTTATTTCAGATGCCATCTGTTTTTATGAACTGTCATGCCCTGCCCTGCCCCACTGTTTCCAATTTATTACTTCAACTGAAAAGAGAAAACATTTCTGTGAAAGGGAAAGCAGGAAATTCCAATGGATAAGCAACAGTTGGAGTGCTAACCTGTCATTTGGATGGAAAAAATGCTGCTATTGACACGTCTTTTCCTTGTTTTTGACACGAATTTGGTAACTCCCTGATGTACTGTCTCTTCACAGAACTGGTGGGGGTGTGATAAATGTCTCTGCAGTGTGTAAAGATATTCATAACAAAGAATTATGATTTGAAAAATGTCCGTTTCTCACAATAGAAAGAATAACTCATGTTCTACATAATTTGCACCTATATACTTCGTTGTTGTAAATCCTGGTTTGCTCAATAAGCTGAAGTTCATTTCTTCACTATGAATCTTGAGTCCAACACTGATGAATCAAAAGGATCAAAGAGGAGCAAAGCTTCTATACTTTATATATAATAGTTATACAGGTCCACTTCAGTGAGTCTGTTTTAAAACAACCACTTCAGTTAAATGATTTGTTTTTACTTCTCAAAAATAACTTTGGAATTCTGATACTTTAGTAAGGTAAGACTCAAAAGGACTTTTTATTCCTGTGTTTCCTGCAAGATAGCCCAGATATATGGAAAAATATCCTTATTTTGATAATTTTAAAAATATATATGATATTCATTCAAAAATATTTGATATCTGGTTTTGATATTTGATTATGTTGGTATAAGATGCCAACATTAGGAGAAGATAGGTGAAGGGAACGAAAAGTTAAAAGGAAAAAAATGTATTGGACTCCCACAGTGCGGTTGGTACCTGCTGGTGAATAAGCAGCAGAATCCATCATTTTCTCCTCTGCTCAGTTGGTTATGAAGTTATCATTTAATCATACCACTGCAAGTGAAGCCTTTCTTTGTATGTCTTATTCTCTTCTAGAAAACCTCAGTTTTCCCACTGAGCACTTATACTTAATTAAGCATTTATTTCTAAACGTTTTCCATATTTCATTGCTTTATCCATATAACACACTCATTTGTTGTTGTTCAGTCACTAAGTCATGTCTGACTCTTTGTGACCCCTTGGACTGGAGCACGCCAGGTTTCCCTGTCTATCACCAACTCCTGGAACTTGCTCAAACTCATGTCTATCTAGTCGGTGATGCCATCCAACCATCTCATCCTCTGTTGTCCCCTTCTCTTCCTCTGTCATCCCCTTCTCTTCCTGCCTTCAATCTTTCCCAGCATCAGGGTCTTTTCCAATGAGTCAGTTCTTTGCATCAGGTGACCAAAGTATTGGAGCTTCAGCTTCAACATTAGTTCTTCTAATGAATATTCAGGACTGAGCTCCTTTAGAATTGACTGGTTGGATCTCTTTGTAGTCCAAGGCACTCTCAAGAGTCTTCTCCAACACCACAGTTCAAAAGCATCAATTCTTCCATGCTCAGCCTTCTTTATGGTCCAACTCTCACATTCATACATGACTACTGCAAAAACCATAGCTTTGACTATATCACACCTATAGAGTAAGTATTATATCACCCGTGATTTGCATATGAGGAAACTGAGGTGAGAAGAAACTAAATGAGTTTCCCCATAAGACTGAGTGGCCAAACTGGGACTTTACTTGAGTTTGTCTGAACCCATAGGGTGTTGTCATCTCATCTCACAGTGCTCCCCTGATAAGAATCATTTCTGTGCTGGGTCCTTTTAGACCTCAGTCTGTTTCTGCAGAGCCCCATTCTGGTACCATTTGTTACATACATGCATTCCTACTTCTTCACTATGGTCCACCTAGCTGAACCACAGACTGGATGGTAGTTTCTGAACCATGGTTTGGCTAATGTTGAAGGGCTTATGAGAATGGGTACAGATCTAACATTAAGGGTTAGAAAATGCCAGCGCATTCTGATGGAAATCATATAAATAACAAAGCCTGTTCATGTCAGTGAAGAGTCTACTTTTTTGAAAGTACTTCTACTTTTTTGAAATTTACACTATCCCTTGATGACTTCTGGTCTTCTCGAGCCAAGCTTATGTTTCCAGTCACTCTTTGAAGTCAGAAAATAAACAAATCCTTAAATTATATTCCTCATCAGTTATAAACTTAACTGCTTAACTCATGCAAAAACTAGACCTGGGCTGCCTAGGTTGTCTGGCCTGCAGAATACATTGGTTCTTTTCGTCTCAACAACACAGACATTTGCGAGTATCAAGGGGACAAAAAAAAGACAAGCTGCTGCTGCTGCTAAGTCACTTCAGTCGTGTCTGACTCTGTGTGACCCCATAGATGGCAGATTTTATTTCCATGGAACAAAAAGTTCTCCAATTACTCACAGTCTCTCAATCTCTGCATGAAGGTGGATATTCTCAAGGCTCCTGGCCCCAGAGTGGTTGTCGCTCCCTTAGTAATTGGGGCAGATAATGGCTAGAAGAGGTGCCTGTGGTTGTATAGCCCAGTCTCTGTTCATAGTAGGAGTGTGAGCAGATTTCTCTCTGGATTCAGTCAGGCAAGGCTGTGGTTCTTCCAGGAAGCAGATTGCTGCTGTCAAAGACATTGTGAATATTTTCTTCTGTTGCTTGGCTGTTAAGGAGCTTAGTTCCAAATTTAAGTCTCTACCATGTTGTCCTCAACTTAGTTCTGACTTCGTCTTACTTTCCCATTCTTATTTTTGATTAATCTTGATTTTAAAATAAAAAATGCTTTTATACTTTACATAATTAATCTTGACTTTTTAATTAAAAATGCTTTTATACTTTACATATCTCTGAAAGTAACCTCAAATCCCTTTGGGAATGAGGCTGAATGTAAATAATCAATGTTATTAATAAATAATATTTGAACAGCTTCATCCGTATCTCTTGAATGAAGTAATGTATTGTCTTTACTTCTCTCCAAATAATTGTATTGTAAAAATTCAATGAGAACTTTTTTTTTCTTTTTTGGGGGGAGAACTGGGACCAACCATGGTAAAATCTAACTTCAGTGATCCTTATAAAAATTTTGCAGGTTATGTTTATATCTCAGAAATAGAACATATAGCTATATTGGACATTTTTATAGTTCTTGAAATCACATGTTTCATTCTAAAGAACATAGTAAATTAAAACTGCTACCAACAATGAATGAGGTGGTTGAATCATTGCATCTTTGCCAGAACTGGGATTTATAACTTTACTGTTTTCTACATTAATAATATATCCCAGTCATTTCTAAGGTTGGTTTCTCATATTAAGGACCATGAATTTCTGGGAGACTTTATAGTTTCTGAAAAAGTTCTTGGTTTCAGAAAATGATTTTGCTAGAAAAGAGCAATCAGGTCAGTCTTCTGGAATCAGTCTTCAGCTCTACAATTTAAATGTAGAGATCCTGGTTAAGAAATAAGAACAACACTTAAAGAGATGAAAATGCATGCTAAGAGGAAAGCTAGGGAAAGCTAATCCTTACCAGTTAGTAGAAAAGGAGGCTGAGGGATAAAATATGAAAAAGTTTTGTGTAAGGCATTTCATACTGGTTTATTGGATAAATTAATGAATTTATCAGTCAACTAATTTATATTTCTAAAGATCGTACTTTTAACAGTATTTATTCATTTTAGGTAAAAATTGGCAAAACCAAGTGAATCTTGTTTTGTATAGACTGCATTAACATCTTTTGTCTGGCTGCTTTGTTTTCAATGGGAAAGTCACAGTACAATAACATAAGACCATATCATTTGAAGCCTTTATGTTTTTCTGTTTTTATTTATTTATTTAATTTTAATTGGAGGCTAATTACTTTACAATATTGTGGTGTTTTTTGCCACACATTCATATGAATCAGCCATGGGTGTACATGTGTTCCCCATCCTGAACCTCCCATCCACCTTCCTTCCCATCCCATCCCACAGGGTCATCCCAGTGCACCAGCCCTGAGCCCCCTGTCTCATGCATTGAACCTGGACTGGCAATCTATTTCACATATGATAATATACATGTTTCAATGCTATTCTCTCAAATCAAATCATACCCTCACCTTCTTCCACAGAGTCCAAAAGTTTGTTCTTTACATCTGTGTCTCCTTTGCTGCCTCACATATAGGATCATCGTTACCATCTTTCTAAATTCCATATATATGCATTAATATACTGTATTGGTGTTTTTCTTTCTGACTTACTTCACTCTGTATAATAGGCTCCAGTTTCATCCACTTCATTAGTACTGATTAAAATGCATTCTTTTTAATAGCTGAGTAATATTGCATTGTGTATAGGCACCGCAGCTTTCTAATCCATTCATCTGCTGATGGATATCTAGGTTGCCTCTATGTCCTGGCTATTGCAAACAGCGCTGCGATGAACACTGGGGTACACGTGTCTCTTTCAATTCTGGTTTCCTTAGTGTGTATGCCCAGCAGTGGGATTGCTGGGTTGTATGGCAATTCTATTTCCAGTTTTTAAAGGAATCTCCACACAGTTCTCCATAGTGGCTGTACTAGTTGGCACTCCCACCAACAGTGTTAGAGGGTTCCTTTTTATCCACACCCTCTTTAGCGTTTATTGTTTGTAGACTTTTTGATAGCAACCGTTCTGACTGGCATGAGATGGTACCTCATTGTAGTTTTGATTGGCATTTCTCTGATAATGTCCCACTTCATGGGAAATAGATGGGGAAACAGTGGAAACAGTGTCAGACTTTATTTTTGGGGCTCCAAAATCATTGCAGATGGTGATTGCAGCCATGAAATTAAAAGACGCTTACTCTTTGAAAGTAAAGTTATGACCAACCTAGATAGCATATTGAAAAGCAGAGACATTACTTTGCCAACAAAGGTCTGTCTAGTCAAGGCTATGGTTTTTCCAGTGGTCATGAATGGATGCGAGAATTGGACTGTGAAGAAAGCTGAGCACCGAAGAATTGATGCTTTTGAACTGTGGTGTTGGAGAAGACACTTGACAGTCCCTTGGACTGCAAGGGAGATCCAACCAGTCCATCCTAAAGGAGACCAGTCCTGGGTGTTCATTGGAAGGACTGATAGTGAAGCTGAAACTCCAATACTTTGGCCACCTCATGTGAAGAG
Source organism: Cephalophus harveyi (assembly GCA_006410635.1). Taxonomy (NCBI): domain Eukaryota; kingdom Metazoa; phylum Chordata; class Mammalia; order Artiodactyla; family Bovidae; genus Cephalophus; species Cephalophus harveyi. The sequence continues at coordinate 409,390 of SJYT01020297.1, read as the reverse complement.
TTGACTCATTGGAAAAGACCCTGATGCTGGGAGGGATTGGGGGCAGGAGGAGAAGGGGATGACAAACGATGAGATGGCTGGATGGCATCACTGACTTGATGGGCATGAGTCTGGGTAAACTCCACTAGTTGGTGATGGACAGGGAGGGCTGGTGTTCTGTGATTCATGGGGTCACAAAGACATGACTGAGTGACTGAACTGATAATGAGTGATGTTGAGCATCTTTTCAGGTGTTTGTTAGCCATCTGTATGTATTCTTTGGAGAAGTGTCTGTTTAGTTCTTTGGCCCATTTTTTGATTGGGTTGCTTATTTTTCTGGAATTGAGCTTCAGGAGTTGCTTGTATATTTTGTCAGTTGCTTCATTTGCTGTTATTTTCTTCCATTCTGAAGGCTGTCTTTTCACCTTGCTTATAGTTTCCATCATTGTGCAAAAGCTTTTAAGTTTAATTAGGTCTCATTTGTTTATTTTTGCTTTTATTTCCATTACTCTGGGAGGTGGGTCATAGAGGATCCTGCTATGATTTACATCAGAGAGTGTTTTGCCTATGTTTTCCTCTAGGAGTTTTATACGTTCTGGTCTTACATTTAGATCTTTAATCCATTTTGAGTTTACTTTTGTGTATGGTGTTAGAAATGTTCTAGTTTCATTCTATTACAAGTGGTTGACCAGCTTTCCCAGCACCACTTGTTAAAGAGATTATCTTTTCTCCACTGTATATTCTTGCCTCCTTTGTCAAAGATAAGATGTCCATAGGTGCATGGATTTATCTCTGGGCTTTCTATTTTGTTCCATTGATCTATGTTTCTGTCTTTGTGCCAGTACCATACTGTCTTCGTGACTGTAGCTTTGTAGTATAGCCTGAAGTCAGGCAGGTTGATCCCTCCAGTTCCATTCTTCTTTCTCAAGATTGCTTTGGCTATTCAAGGTTTTTTGTATTTCCATACAAGTTGTGAAATTATTTGTTCTCAGTTCAGTTCTGTTCAGTTCAGTCACTCAGTTGTGTCTGACTCTTTGCAACACCATGAATCACAGCATACCAGGCCTCCCTGTCCATTACTAACCACCAGAGTTCACCCAAACTTATGTCCATTGAGTCAGTGATGCCATCCAGCCATCTCATCCTCTGTCATCCCCTTCTCCTCCTGCCCCTAATCCCTCCCAGCATCAGGGTCTTTTCCAATAAGTCAACTCTTCGCATGAGGTGGCCAAAGTATTGGAGTTTTAGCTTCAACGTCAGTCCTTCCAATGAACACCCAGGACTGGTCTCCTTCAGAATGGGCTGGTTGGATCTCCTTGCAGTCCAAGGGACTGTCAAGAGTCTTCTCCAACACCACAGTTCAAAAGCATCAATTCTTCGGCAATCAGCCTTCTTCACAGTCCAACTCTCACATCCATACATGACCACAGGAAAAACCATAGCCTTGACTAGACAGACCTTTGTTGGCAAAGTAATGTCTCTGCTTTTCAACATGCTATCTAGGTTGGTCATAACTTTTCTTCCAAGGAGTAAGTGTCTTTTAATTTCATGGCTGTAATCACCATCTGCAGTTATTTTGGAGCCCCAAAATATAAAGTCTGACACTGTTTCCACTGTTTCCTCATCAATCTCCCATGAAGTGATGGGAACAGATGCCATGATCTTCGTTTTCTGAATGTTGAGCTTTAAGCCAACTTTTTCACTCTCCACTTTCACTTTCATCAGAGGCTTTTTAGTTCCTCTTCACTTTCTGCCATAAGGGTGGTGTCATCTGCATATCTGAGCTTATTGATATTTCTCCTGGCAATCTTGATTCCAGCTTGTGCTTCTTCCAGCCCAGAGTTTCTCATGATGTACTCTGCATATAAGTTAAATAAGCAGGGTGACAATATAAAGCCTTGACGTACTCCTTTTCCTATTTGGAACCAGTCTGTTGTTCCATGTCCAGTTCTCACTGTTGCTTCCTGACCTGCATATAGGTTTCTCAAGAAGCAGGTCAGGTGGTCTGATATTCCCATCTCTTTCAGAGTTTTCCACAGTTTATTGTAATCCACACAGTCAAAGGCTTTGGCATAATCAATAAAGCAGAAATAGATGTTTTTTGCATTTATGGAAATGGAACTCTCTTGCTTTTTCAATGATCCAGCAGATGTTCACAATTTGATCTCTGGTTCCTCTGCCTTTTCTAAAACCAGCTTGAACATCTGGGCATTCACAGTTCACGTATTGCTGAAGCCTGGCTTGGAGAATTTTGAGCATTACTTTACCTGGTGGCTCAGAGGGTAAAGCGTCTGCCTGCAGTGCGGGAGACCTGGGTTTGTTCCTTGGGTCAGGAAGATCCCCTGGAGAAGAGAATGGCAACCCACTCCAGTGTTCTTGCCTGGAAAATCCCATGGACTGAGGAGCCTTGTAGGCTACAGACCACTGGGTCGCAAAGAGTTGGACACGACTAAGAGACTTCACTTTCACTTTACTAGCGTGTGAGATGAGTACAATTGTGCAATAGTTTGAGCATTCTTTGGCAATTCCTTTCTTTGGGATTGGAATGAAAACTGACCTTTTCCAGTCCTGTGGCCACTGCTGAGTTTTCCAAATTTGCTGGCATATTGAGCACAGCACTTTCACAGCATCCTCTTTCAATATTTGAAATAGCTCAACTGGAATTTCATCACCTCCACTAGCTTTGTTCATAGTGATGCTTTCTAAGGCCCATCCTTTCTAAGGATGTTTGGCTCTAGGTGAGTGATCACACCATTGTGATTATCTGGGTCATGAACATCTTTTTTGTACGGTTCTTTGGGGTATTCTTGCCACCTCTTCTTAATATCTTCTGCTTCTGTTAGTTCTATACCATTTCTGTCCTTTATCGAGCCCATCTTTGTTCCCTTGTTATCTCTAATTTTCTTGAAGAGATCTCTAGTCTTTCTCATTCTGTTTTTTTTTTTCCCCCCTCTATTTCTTTGCATTGATCACTGAGGAAGGCTTTCTTATCTCTCCTTGCTATTCTTTGGAACTCTGCATTCAAATGGGAATATCTTTCCTTTTTGCCTTTGCTTTTCACTTATCTTCTTTTCACAGCTATTTGTAAGGCCTCCCCAGACAGCCATTTTGCTTTTTTGCATTTCTTTTCCATGGGGATGGTCTTGATCCCTGTCTCCCGTACAATGTCACGAACCTCATTCCATAGTTCTTCAGGCACTCTATCTATCAGATCTAGGCCCTTAAATCTATTCCTCACTTCCACTGTATAATCATAAGGGATTTGATTTAGGTCATACCTGAATNTTTGCATTTCTTTTCCCTGGGGATGGTCTTGATCCCTGTTTCCTGTACAATGTCATGAACCTCATTCCATAGTTCATCAGGAACTCTGTCTATCAGTCTAGTCCCTTGAATCTATTTCTCACTTCCACTGTATAATCATAAGGGATTTGATTTATGTCATATCTGAATGGTCTAGTGGTTTTCCCTACCTTCTTCAATTTAAATCTAAATTTGGAATAAGGAGTTCATGATCTCAGCTACAGTCAGCTCCCAGTCTTGTTTTTGCTGACTCTATAGAGTGTCTCCATCTTTGGCTACAAATATAATCAATCTGATTTCAGTGTTGACCATCTGGTGATGTCCATGTGTAGAGTCTTCTCTTGTGTTGTTGGAAGAGGGTGTTTGCTATGAGCGGTGCATTCTCTTGGCAAAACTCTATTAGCCTTTGCCCTGCTTCATTCCGTATTCCAAGGCCAAATTTACCTGTTACTCCAGGTGTTTCTTGACTTCCTCATTGGTAGCTTGATAGGGCGGAGACGGCGATGGCACCCCACTCCTGTACTCTTGCTTGGAAAATCCCATGGATGGAGAAGCCTGGTAGGCTGCAGTCCATGGGGTCACGAAGAGTCAGACACGACTGAGCAACTTCCCTTTCACTGTTCATTTTCAAGCTTTGGAGAAGGAAATAGCAACCCATTCCAGTGTTCTTGCCTGGAGAATCCCAGGGACAGGGGAGCCTGGTGGGCTGCCATCTATGGGGTCACACAGATTTGGACATGACTGAAGTGACTTAGCAGCAGCAGCTTGATAGGGATTGCATGGAATCTATAGATTGCTTTGGGTAGTATACTCATTTTCACTATATTGATTCTTCTAATCCATGAACATGGAATATTTCTCCATCTATTTGTGTCGTCTTTGATTTCTTTCATCAGCGTTTTATAGTTTTCTATATATTGGTCTTTTATTTCTTTAGGTAGATTTATTCCTAAGTATTTTATTCTTTTCATTGCAATGGTGAATGGAATCATTTCCTTAATTTCTCTTTCTGTTTTCTCATTGTTAGTGTGTAGGAATGCAAGGGATTTCTCTGTGTTAATTTTATATCCTTGAACTTTACTATATTCATTGATTAGCTCTAGTAATTTTTTGGTGGAGTCTTAGGGTTTTCTATGTAGAGGATCTTGTCATCTGCAAACAGTGAGAGTTTTACTTCTTCTTTTCCAATCTGGATTCCTTTTATTTCTTCTTCTCTCTGATTGCTGTGGTTAAAACTTCCAAAACTATGTTGAATAGTAGTGGTGAGAGTGCACATCCTTGTCTTGTTCCTGACTTTAGGGGAAATGCTTTCAGTTTTTCACCATTGAGGATAGTGTTTGCTGTGGGTTTATCCCATATGGCTTTCATTATGTTGAGGTATGTTCCTTCTATGCCTGCTTTCTGGACAGTTTTTATCATAAATGGATGTTGAATTTTTTCAAAGGCTTTCTCTGCATCTATTGAGATAATCATATGGTTTTTATCTTTCAATTTGTTAATGTGGTGTATCACATTGATTTATTTGTGAATATTGAAAAATCCTTGCATCCCTGGGATAAAGCCTACTTGGCCATGATGTATGGTCTTTTTAATATGTTGTTGGATTCTGTTTGCTAGACTTTTGTTAAGGATTTTTGCATCTATGTTCATCAGTGATATTGGCCTGTAGTTTTCTTTTTTTGTGGCATCTTTGTCTGGTTTTGGTATTAGGGTGATGGTGGCCTCATAGAATGAGTTTGTAAGTTTACCTTCCTCTGGAATTTTCTGGAAGAGTTTGAGTAGGATAGGTGTTAGCTCTTCTCTGAATTTTTGGTAGAATTCAGCTGTGAAGCCATCTGGTCCTGGCTTTTGTCAGAAGATTTCTGATTACAGTTTCGATTTCTGTGCTTGTGATGGGTCTGTTAAAATTTTCTATTTCTTCCTGGTTCAGTTTTGGAAATTTATACTTTTCTAAGAATTTATTCATTTCTTCGAAGTTGTCCATTTTATTGGCATATAGTTGCTGATAGTAGTCTCTTATAATCCTTTGTATTTATGTGTTGTCTGTTGTGATTTCTCCATTTTCATTTTTAATTTTGTTGATTTGATTATTCTCCCCTTTTTCCTTGCTGAGTTTGGCTAATGGTTTGTCTATTTTATTTATCTTCTCAAAGAACCAGCTTTTAGCTTTGTTGATTTTGGCTATGGTCTCCTTTGTTTCTTTTGCATTTATTTCTGCCCTAATTTTTGTGATTTCTTTCCTTCTACTAACCCTGGGGTGCTTCATTTCTTCTTTTTCTAGTTGCTTTTGGTGTAGAGTTATTTATTTGATTTTTCTCCTGTTTCTTGTGGTAGGCTTGTATTGCTATGAACCTTCCCTTTAGCACTGCTTTTACTGAATCTGATAGGTTTGGGGTTGTTGTGTTTTCATTTTCATTTGTTTCTATGCATATTTTGATTTCTTTTTTGATTTCTTCTGTGATTTATTGGTTATTCAGAAGTGTGTTTTTTAGCCTCCATATGTTTGTATTTTTAGTAGTTTTTTTCCTGTAGTTGACATCTAATCTTACTGCATTGTGATCAGAAAAGATGCTTGAGATTATTTCAATTTTTTTGAATTTACAAGGCTAGATTTATGGCCCAGGATGTGATCTCTCCCAGAGAAGGTTCTGTGTGCACTTGAGAAAAAGGTGAAGTTCATTGTTTTGCGGTGAAATGTCCTATAGATATCAATTAGATCTAACTCATCCATTGTATCATTCAAAGTTTGTTTCCTTACTAATTTTCTGTTTAGTTGATGTCGCCCACTATTATTGTGTTACTGTTAATTTCCCCTTTCATACTTGTTAGCATTTGCCTTACATATTGCAGTGCTCCTGTGTTGAGTGAATATATATTTATAATCGTTACATCTTCTTGGATTGATCCTTTGATCATTATGTAGTGTCCTTCTTTGTCTCTTTCCACTGCCTTTATTTCACAGTCTATTTTATCTGATATGAATATTGCTACTCCTGCTTTCTTTTGGTCTCTATTTGTGTGAAATATCTTTTTCCAGCCCTTCACTTTCAGTTTGTATGTGTCCCTAGGTTTGAAGTGGGTGTCTTGCAGACAGCATTATAGAGGTCTTGTTTTTGTATCCATTCAGCCAGTCTTTGTTTTTTGGTTGGAGCAATCAACCCATTTACATTTAAGGTAATTATTGATAAGTATGATCCAGTTGTCTCTTACTTTGTTGTTTTGGGTTCAAGTTTATAAACCTATTCTGTGTTTCCTGTCTAGAGAAGATCCTTTAGCATTTGTTGAAGAGCTTGTTTGGTGGTGCCAAATTCTCTCAGCTGTTGCTTGTCTGTAAAGCTTTTGATTTCTCCTTCATATTTGAATGAGATCCTTGCTGGGTACAGTCATCTGGGTTGTAGGTTTTTCTCTTTCATCACTTTAAGTATGTCCTGCCATTCCCTTCTGGCCTGAAGAGTTTCTGTTGAAAGATCAGCTGTTATCCTTATGGGAATCCCCTGGTGAGTTATTTGTTGTTTTTCCCTTGCTGCTTTTAATATTTGTTCTTTGTGTTTGATCTTCATTAATTTGACTAATATATGTCTCAGGGTGTTTCACCTTGGGTTTATCCTGTTTGGGACTCTCTGGATTTCTTGGACTTGGGTGGCTATTTCCTTCCCCATTTTAGGGAAGTTTTCAACTATTATCTCCTCAAGTATTTTCTCATGGCCTTTCTTTTTGTCTTTTTCTTCTGGGACTCCTATGATTCGAATGTTGGGGCATTTAACATTGTCCCAGAGGGCTCTGAGGTTGTCCTCATTTCTTTTAGTTCTTTTTTCTTTTATCCTCTCTGCTTCATTTATTTCCACCATTCTATCTTCCACCTCATTTATCCTATCTTCTGCCTCAGTTATTCTACTGTTGGTTCCCTCCAGAGTGCTTTTGATCTCAGTTATTGGATTATTTGTTATTGATTGACTCTTTTTTATTTTTTCTAGGTCCTTCTTAAACTTTTCTTGAGTCTTCTCAATCCTTGTCTCCTGACTATTTATCTGTAACTCCATTTTGTTTTCAAGATTTTGGATCAGTTTTACTATCATTATTCTGAATTCTTTTTCAGGTAGATTCCCTATATCCTCCTCTTTTGTTTGGTTTGGTGGGCTTTTATCATGTTCTTTTACCTGCTGAATATTTCTCTGCCTATTCATCTTGTTTAGGTTGCTGTATTTGGGGTGGCCTTTCTGTATGCTGGAAGTTTGTGGTTCCTCTTTATTGTGGAGGTTCCTCCTTGTGGGTGAGGTTGGATGAGTGGCTTGTCAAGGTTTCCTGGTTAGGGAAGCTTGTGTCGGTGTTCTGGTGGGTAGAGCTGGATCTCTTCTCTCTGGAGTGCAAGGAAGTGTCCAGTAGTGAGTTTTGAGGTGTCTGTGGGTTTGGTGTGACTTTTGGCTGCCCATATTTTAGTGCTCAGGGTTATATTCCTACGTTGTAGATTTAGCTTGGTATGTCTTGCTCTGAAACTTGTTGGCTGTTGGGTGGAGCTTGGTTTCAGTGTAGATATGGAGGCTTTTGGATGAACTCTTGTTGATTAATGTCCCCTAGAGTCAGGAGTTTTCTGGTTATCTCAAGTTTTGGATTTAAGCCTCCTGCCTCTGGTTTTCAGTCTTATTCTTGCAGTAGCCTCAAGACTTCTCCACCCATACAGCACCGATGATAAAACATCTAGGTTAATGGTGAAAAGATTCTCCACAGTGAGGGACACCCAGAGAGGTTCACAGAGTTACATGGAGAAGAGAAGAGGGAGGAGGGAGATAGAGGTGACCAGGAGGAGAAGAGGAGGGGGTCAAAAAGAGAGAGAGCAATCTAGCCAGTAATCAATTCCCTATTTGCTCTCCACAGTCTGGAACACTCAGAGAGGTTCACAGAGTTACACAGAGAAGAGAAGAGGGAGGAAGGAGATAGAGGTGACCAGGAGGAAAGGAGGGGGAGTCAAAAGGAGAGAGACCAGTCTAGCCAGTGATCAGTTCCCTAAGTGTTCTCCACAGCCTGGAACACCCAAAGAGGTTCACAGAGTTAAGTAGAGAAGTGGGAGGGAGGAGATAGAGGTGACCTGGGGGAGAAAAAGGAGAGTCAAAAGGGGGAGAGGGCAATCAAGCCAGTAATCACACATCTAAGTAAAAATGGGTACTGAAGACTGGATTCTTAAAGGTACAAAATTTATAACAGATACCAAAAAGCAAAGATTAAACATTTAGAGGTTAGACTCTCAAAACTACAATATTAAAAAAAAAAAAAATTGCAGAAGTTGTTTAAAAATATGAAATTTGCTTTTAAAATAGGGCCTTTTTTTGCAAGGTAATAGGTTTTAAAAATGAAAATTAAAGGAGTAATAAAGAACTTAAAAATAAAAAAAATTTTTTAAATTAAAAATGATAATAGTAAAATATATCTAGGAATTTCTCTGGAGCTGTTGTGGGAAGTGTGGGGTCAGTTCAGTTTCAGATAGTTCCTTGTTCCAGCTTATACTTCTTAAGGTCTATAGGTCCCTTCCAATGTAGTCAATGCTAACTACAGGGTTTCACTCTGTTGCACCTGTCATTTCCAAAGCAGTTCCCTCTTCTTTGTTTATTTTGGCTTCCTCTGTTTGCAAGTCTCTTCAGTATCTAACTTCTGCCCTGACATTAGGGGGCAAAGGTGGTCATTTATTTATTTAGGCTCACTTGTTCAATTGTGCTGTAGGGAGGGAGGGACACTGCGAACAAATATCAGTGGCATGTGTGGGGAGTGCTCGCAGTGTCTGGGCCACACTGGGTTTGCCCCCGTTCTTGGCGTGTGCACATTCCCGGTCTACAATGCTCACGCTCCAGGTTGCTCTGCAGGGGAACTGTCTAAAGCAGGCCCTGGGTTGTGTGCACTTCCCAGGTCTAAGCCGCTCAGGTTCAGGTTCTCAGGTACTTCACAAAGGCACAGACTCAGTTGGGTCTGCATTTTGTGCCCTTCCCAGGTCCTAGCAGCTCAGGTGACCAGGTGCTTGGTGAGCACACTCTCCCTAGGTGGGGGCGATGCATCTTACCACCTCCCCATTCCTGGCCGCTTGGTTTCCCAGGTGCACAGCGAGAGTGCTGTCTCAGGTGTGCTGTGTGTCTCCTCTGGGGGGCTGATCTCTGGCTGTGACCCTCCTGGCAGATAACCGTCCAGGATCCCAGGAAGCCTTGGTTAGCAACTGGGAGCCTGCTTGCAGTTTGGTGGAGGATGCTGTCTCTGGGGCTGAGTTTGCCCCTTGCCTTCCGGCGTCGCCTTTGGCGGGGGATGGGCCGGTCTGCTGCCTACTAGCTCTCCTCTGGTACTCGCTCAGTCCTTTGTTCTGTGAGTGGCCTGGCAGTGCCTTCAGGTCAGTTCAGTTCAGTCGCTCAGTTGTGTCTGACTCTTTGAGACCCCACGAACTGCAGCACCCCAGGCCTCCCTGTCCATCACCGTCTCCTGGAGTTTACTCAGACTCTCGTCCATTGAGTCAGTGATGCCATCCAGCCATCTTATTCTCTGTCGTCCCCTTCTCCTCCGGCCCCCAATCCCTCCCAGCATCAGAGTCTTCCAGTGAGTCAACTCTTCGCATGAGGTGGCCAAAGTACTGGAGTTTCAGCTTTAGCATCATTCCTTCCAAAGAAATCCCAGGGCTGATCTCCTTCAGATGGACTGATTGGATCTCCTTGCAGTCCAAGGGACTCTCAAGAGTCTTCTCCAACACCACAGTTCAAAAGCATCAATTCTTCGGTGCTCAGCTTTCTTCACAGTACAACTCTCACATCCATACATGACTACTGGAAAAACCATAGCCTTGACTAGATGGACCTTAGTCGGCAAAGTAATGTCTCTGCTTTTGAATATACTATCTAGATTGGTCATAACTTTTCTTCCAAGGAGTATGCATCTTTTAATTTCATGGCTGCAGTCACCATCTGCAGTGATTTTGGAGCCCCCCAAAATAAAGTCTGACACTGTTTCCACTGTCTATTTCCCATGAAGTGATCGGACCGGATGCCATGATCTTCGTTTTCTGAATGTTGAGCTTTAAGCCAACTTTTTCGCTCTCTTCTTTTATTTTCATCAAGAGGCTTTTTAGTTCCTCTTCACTTTCTGCCATAGGATGGTGTCATCTGCTGAGTGCCTTAGGTTAGAGCTTTTTGCTGGAAAGTTCTCTCTCTCCTCCCCCCCACCCCCCTTTTTTCTCTCTCTGGTTTTCTCTCTCCCCACAGTTTGGGTTGCTATCTCAGGTTAGTTCCCTCAGATTGCCCTCGGGGCATTCAGACCTGGTCCTTACCCTAAGTAATGCAGCCCGAGCCTCCCTGTTTAGCCTCCGCTTGCTGGTGGCGGATGCAAGTATCTGGGCTACTTCTCTGCTGGGAGTTGCAGTTAGGCGCGTAATCTGTGGGTTTTATTTTTTTCCTCCTGGTTATGTTGCCCTCTTAGAGTCCAAAACACCCCACTGAATTGCTGGTGAGAGGGTTTCCTGGTGTTTGGAAACTTCTCCTCTTTTATGACTCCCTCCTTGGGATGGGTCTCCATCCCTAACTCTTTTGTCTCTCTTTTTATCTTTTATATTTTGTCCAACTCCTTTTGAAGAAAATGGACTGCCTTTTTGCATGCCTGGTGTCCTCTGCCACTGTTCAGAAGTTGTTTTGTGGTATTTGCTCAGCGTTCAAATAATCTTTCAATGAATTTGTGGGGGAGAAAGTAGCTTCCCCATCTTTTTCCTCTGCCATCTTAGGACTGCCCCCCCTTTATGTTTTTATAAAGGAAAAATTAATCCATTTGTTCTAAATTGATTTTCACTTAAGTCATTACAATGTGGTATTGTAAAGACAGCTCGATGTCAAAAGAAACTTCTGAATTTTTTAATACAATCATTTTGTCAGTTTTTGCCAACAATAAAATGAATTAGAGAACCAGAAGTCTTTACAGAGTGGAGGCAAGTGGTTTGAACAAGTTCTATAGTTGAAGTTGTAAACCTTTCCATTTTTAACCAGGACACAGCTCTGAAAATGAAAATAGAGGATATTCAAAACATGGACAGCACAAAGTTAATGAAAGAGTCTGTTTCTGAAGCCAGTATTTTCATCATGTCATCACTTAATAAAAACAATGCACCTCCTCATTCTTCTGTACTTTCCTACAGAAAGAGTCCATCTGTGAAAAGGCTGATTCAGCTCAGCTGAATACATCGTTTTTGCCAAAAGGAAGTTGTACCTGGTAGGATAGACAAACAAGGGCAGTGCATTATGAATAGGTATATTATGGGCCTAAGCGTTGTGCTAGGGTTTCAGAGTGCTATAGGCTATGGACAGGGAAAAGATTAACTTGGCAGCAAATTGAGGGCACTTTGATGGAAGAAGTGAGGGCATTAATTTTAACACCTTAGCTGAATAGCTAGGTTCGTGGTTTTATTGTTTGCTAGGTGAACCAGGATGATGAGATAGTAGGAACTGTGAAATTTGGGCTTCTCTTGAATGGAAGGGCCAAGGAATGCAGACATGTGCCTCTGGCAGGTGACAAGAGGGATGAGGGACAAGCAAAGTGGGGACAAAGTGGAGATAAGAGAATGGTCAAGGCCGGTTTCTTTGACTTTGTGATTGTACTTCTTTAATTAAGAAGAATATCTCTGCACTTTTCTTCCAGTCTTTCTGTCTCCAGTAATGATATCCTTTTCTGCTCACCTAGAATCCTCCCCAACCCACTCCTTCAAAGCTGAGCTCACAGATTATCTGTTCTGTGAAGATTTCTCTTACTCTTCAGGCAGAATTTCCTACTAGCTCCTTGGAGGTTTTAATAGAACTGTAGATTTTAAAATAAAGAAGATCAAAAGCATCTACATCTTGGAATTATGCCAAAAATGATTTTAAAAATTAACATATGATTTTTTTTTCTAAATATGGCATTATAATAACTGAATACTCATTATGCTGGAATTCCCAGCACACAGTGGTGGTGATCCTGTGGGCTACCACATCCATGGTGATGGAGAGGATGGGCTGGACCCCTCAGGAAGGCCTTGGCAGTCTTCCAGGTGATGTGTAAGGTAGGAAGATTCTGGGTCATTCTCAGTCACAGGGCTCCTTTGGAATGGAGGAGAGTTCATTAAGCCAGAGTGGGTTAACACCTAGATATACCATTAAAACCATGTTTTACAACATTTTGGTTCAACTTTTATTCTACCTTAGCACTTCTCACATTGTTTAAAGTGAGGTCCAGAATAGTTGTATCTTATATGGGTTTAACTTATGCATTTTGAGGAGGTGATAGGAAGAAGGTGAGGGGAGAGAGCAGACCAAAAGGACAAGAAAAATAATGACAACTCTACTGGAAAAGTGTATTTCTGTTAAAATGGGGGTGGGTTTACATTGGGATACATGAATCTCACCCAGTGTTAGCTGATTGAGTTTCTTGGGCTTTTGTTGTTGGTTGTCTCTCTGTGCTATAAAAGAATCTAGTGTTTAATATTTACTTTTTCACATATTATGAACCTGAATACAGGACTGTGAATTGCTTCACCAAGAAGCCAGTCAAAGAATAATCATTTCTAACACTGGAGGAAAACCCAGCTCTTTCTTAAATGATTTTTTTTTTTTTTTCAAATGAAATTTTGCATAGCATTTTTGCTTCAGTTTTTGTTATAGACACTGGCTCTAGAAAACAACTCCAAGTTAACGGCAGTTCCACTGGAATCTACTAGATGGTGAGTGCTTCACAGGCAGGGACCACACCTTATTACTGGCCATGTTTGTGTTCTGTGCTCCTAGCACAGAGGAGTCTTAATTAATACTGGCTGATTACCGAGATCATCTCTTCTACAGCTTCAGAATAGCTCTCCCTTCACCCACCTTCCTCTTAGACTCATGATAGTTATTGACCCAAATGACCTTCTATTTGTGCACTGTACTCGGTGCTCTCTAAGCAGGCAATTTGCTCCCTTTAGGTTCATCCACAGGAAAGAATTAACCCCTTCCAACCAGTGCCTTAAATGTGTGCAGCTGGATACGATGCTTGCTTTGACCACACCTTCTGCTTCTCTCCTAATTAACTTAGTAAGAATGGTAATGTGCTCTAGAGAGAAGCCTGGCCCTCAGCCTTTCCTTCCAGATGAACTGAGAGGGCAGGAGTCACAAGGAAAAAGGGTAAATTTGGAAGGACTGTGGAGTCTCTACCTCTTTTGGCTCTTCCTGGATCTTCCTTGAAATGAAGCTGTTGTCTGGGGCGTGGAAAAGGTTAACTCGCTTTCTCTTCATTCTCCCTCCCCCTAACTGCCAACTGATGGTTGCTGTGGGTGCAGGCTCAGCCTGGGAGAGCTTATGGGGCTCCTGCTTAATTGTTTGGAAGCTAAAAACAGACCTGGAACAGTGAGAAGCAAATTGTTTCCTGGGTGCATGTTCCCTGGAGCTCTGTTTAAATCACTCCAAGCCTCCCCCTATCATTTCTGAAATGAGGTGGGGCTTAAGTAATTAAGTAAATAAATGAAAACACAGAAAATCAAGAGGAAGGAAAACTGTTTCTCCTTGCAATACAAATGATTTTCAGACAGCTCATTTACTAATTGCCAGGCAGTCAGTCTCTTTTCAGTCTCTTCCCTCCGTTACCAGCTTAGCCCTTGGGCTGTGGGGGGTGGAGCACTGAGTAGGGTACTCTCCATGGGCTGGTTCTGACTCAGGGATTTGTGGAGCCCAGCCCCCTCCATGCTTCGCATCTGCGGCTACTGAGAGCATTGCTCCAGCTTGGCAAGCCATCCGTGGGTGCTGTCACAGAACTCAGACAGCTGCTGACAAACATCCACCCTGGATTTGACTAGAGCTACAGCTGTGGGAGGCTCTTTGGCTTAGCAGTATCCATCAGAGGTATTTTCAGAAACCAGTGTAATAAAAAACAGTTCTTGCTGCAGTATTAACAGGCAATCTGTGTATACCCATGTCTGAGAACCATACTTGGTATCATAATATACACTGATGTTAGTAACTCAAGTTTTCAGGTCCAGTAAAGCCAGAAACAGAACAGCATAAAATTTATTGGCTGAATGGTTTTGAAGCAAGACATGCTTCCGGCATCAATAGAGATGAAATTTATGCTAACAATCAAAATCATTGCAAATCTGGGTTATTAAAACCAATATTATATTTTGTAAAAGCCATATGAACCCAAATAACAGGCTTTAAGAACACCAAGTGATTCTAAAGGCCGTTAGACCAAAAGAGCAATTTAACTGTAAATTGGCATAATGGTACCGAACCATGTTTGCTCATTTCCTCTCTATACTTTTTATATGGTGGTTGAGGGATAAATGGTTTTTTACATGGAGGAGAAACAGCAGGCTCAGAGTACATGGAAAATTCAGGTGGTGGTCATAAATACATATATCACACTTTATTTTAATTGGACAGCATAATCTCCTCAGGAAATGAAGCAAAAGGTTTGGATTCTTTCAGCTGGTAGATTTTGAGAAGATTTTCCATAATTTCCATAATAAAGTCTTTTATTTTTCTTACTGTTTTTCATGTATCTGTAAAAAATCAACACTGAACAAATAGTCTGGTACCAGCACCTGCTTTCATGCATATTTATTGTATCAGGTGGAAACCCCTAAGCATAAGAGCTCTGTAGAACTAACTAGTAAGGATGACTGCAGACCCTGCCGCAATGACAAAGCAGAAAGGGGCATTTTGAGTCAGTTTTAATGTATATACCATTCATGCAAATAGATAAGAATTTTCTCACAACTAACTTCGAAGACATTGCTATAAAATATATATTTTTTTGCCTTGGGAGAATTTTTAGCAGTAAAGAAAATGAACAAAGAAAGTGGTCAAAAAGAAAAAGATATATATTTACTTTCCTTCTGCCCCCAGGTATAAATACTCTCTTGAATAAGTTGTGTCTTTTCTTAGATGACAGAAATGAAGATGTAAAAGTCTACCCAATATTAGTTTACTTGAAATTACTATTTCAAGATGAAGAAAATAGAGGAAAGACCCATAGTGAAAAAAAAGGTCACCCCCAACAATCAGACTTAAAATCCAGCAGTGAAACTAGGTTCAGTGGATAATTCAACTAAAATGTTGAGTGCTCAGAATGTCAAAGTATACTTTTCAAAAAATTAAAACATGGCTTTCAGGCAAATATAGAATGATCACATGCCAAAGATATTATCTAGCTCATTAATTAATGAGAAAGACAGTAAAATCATAAAGCTGCCTCAAAGAGCTTGTGAGGAGCTGGTTGTTTGTAGGCAATGTAATAATGGAATGTTAAGTTAGACTGCTGCATTAGAATTAAACTGTGAGTCAACAGTACAAGAAACTGTAACATTTGAGGTTATTTTCCTCTCAGACAGAAATTATTGCTTCTGTACCAGATACATGGCTACAAAGTAACATGTAACTTCATAGAACTAGGCCTTTAATTTAGATTTTAAATATCAACATCTCGCCATGGTAGATTATTTTAGAAAATTAAGTAATCCCAGACCAAAAAGTCTTGTTAACCACCATTTCAGTGTGACTTTCAAACAATGTGCACTTATCCTCTTGTCCTTGTTTGCAAGTTATGGATGACTTTTCTTAACAAGTGACATAAGGAATTCTGAATTTACCACCTAATCATCTGTTACAGTTTTTTGACAACAGGATGCTTGGTAAAAATGACATTTTAATCAAGTATCTGTCAACCCTTTGTCACTTCCTTGGTTCTTTCACTATTGGTAGTGGTGCTTATATACTTTGCAGCTTATGAATTAAGCTCTCTCATCCTTGCAACTCTTAGCAGCCTGGCTTGCTGAGCTGGAAGAACCTTCAGTGACAGTGAGAATTTAACGCTGCAGTGACATGCAAGGGTGCTTGAATACTGTGATGTAAGCCACCCACTATTCCCCTCCTTCTCCCATCACACACACACACACACACACACACATACACACACACACAGCCTCACTCTGTGGGAGTGATGAGTCTAGATAAAATTATATGAGCACAGGGGAAGCGTGCCTCCTCCAAGCAAAAGCTAACCCTCCTTTGCACTTCCTGATTAGCTCAGTGATAGAGCTACAGGCTCCTTGCCTTGTTGACTATTCCCCTTCTCTGTGAAGCCAGAGGTCCCCAGAAGAGCTTCACCTGTGGTCTTTGTAAAATGTAAATTAAATCATGTCACCCTCATGTTAATGTCAATCAGTGGTTCCCCATTACCCTCAGGGTACAGTCCAAATTCCTAACCTGACGTACAAGGTCTGGCCCCTCTCCTCTCCTTCCATCCTCAAACCTCTTCTCTTTTCTCTTGTAACTTTTCCCTTCTAACACATGAATTTGTTTTAGTTTTTCAAATATGTCCTGTTCTCATTAACCCCTGTGCACAGGATGTGTCTGCTCTCTGGGTAGTTCATAGTCCTCAGGGCCAGTCTTCAGAAAATCTTGTGAATTTCACCCAAAGGTCATTGTTTACCCTTTAGCATAATATTCAATACATTTTTTCTTTGAGCTGGAAATATTTGCGAGACAACAGAAGAGAATCGGTAGATCAGGAAATAACAGGAATGATGTAAATGTCGCACACTAAGATTTTGGCCAGCATCTGATTAAGTTGCTCATGGCCATTTCTGAGAACAGCATGGAGGGATATAGATTGGATCATAGTGCTGAGTGAGATTTGTAACACAGAACCTCAAGGAGGCATAAATTGACAATAGCGTGCTTGAGGGAGGTCTCTGTTATTGCCATTATTTGCAGGCTATTGTTTTCATAAATGTTTTGCCTCAATGGCAGACTGCTGGGACAAAGTTAATATTAACATATAAAATATTAACATGAAGGTTAGTTAACAAAATGTTCCTGGCATATTGAAATAATGAGTTACATCTAACCAGAAAAATTTTATGTGGATGAGCACAATGAAATAGCACAGTGATAGGATAGGGTGGGAACAGGAAAGAGATTTGGAATGGACATTGGTGAGTTTAACTGAAAGTAAATTCTACATGAGTCCCCAGGATGACATGACTTCCAAAAAACAGTAGGGTTTCTTGGCTGAATTGATGAAAGCATAGTATTTATATCAATGTGGGTTTTAGTGTTTTTTTTTTTTTTTTTCTGACTTGCTCAATTCAGAGATAGGAATCTATGTTTGGATTCAGGCATTATATTTCAGGATGTTGGAAAACTGGAGTGTGTCCAGAGGAACATGCATGGGATGGAAAGGTGGCTGAAAACTTTGTGGTGGGAGGGTTGGCGAAAGATAATCTGCATTATTGAGCTTGAAAACAAGAATGAGACTATCATGACTGTTTTCAAGTATTTGGAGGGGTAGTACATGGATGAAGGATTTATTTTATTTGGTGTGGCTCCTGAGGCAAAGCTAAAACCAATGAAGCAAAGTAGTAGTAAGTCAAAGCAGCTTAATATAGATAGCTCCCTACCAATGGAGAGAGCATCGCAAAACCAAGCTGTCTCGGGAAGTATGAGCTCCTTGTCACTGAAAATATTCAGAGACCAGACAACCAATGATTTGTTGGAAATGTAATAGGCTTTGGAGTATTTAGGAGAGGCTGTTGAACAATCATGCTTTAATATTTTTCAACTTTTACATAATGACTGTCTCCTCATTGAGATCTGCATTTTACATAGCACATACACTTAAATATATATATGGAGCAGGTTTTACAACAGCTGCTTATATAACTAGTGAGGTATAATCTGAAAAACCCACATTCTGAGGAAAAATTGGCATCACACTGTCTGACTGTGTGGTCTTAGGCAAATCATATCATTTCTCTGAATTCCCATCTTGTGAACTGAAAGATATAGGACATAAACATAAACATGGATTTGGATTAAAAATGTAAATAACATGTATGGCAAAAACTGTCACAATATTGTGAAGTAATTATTCTCCAATTAAAATAAATTTTAAAAGCAAAAAAAGCACACAAAAAAGAAAAATATATATATAAGTAATGTTTTGAAATAAGCTAAGAGAAAATGATCAGACAGTGAAGGTCACAGAGATTCAGATGAAGGCTGGATTCTTGGGAGCTGGGTAATAACAGCAGTTAATTCAGTGTTTGCTATGTGCCAGGTACTGTTCAAAGTGCTGCTACATGCATTAGCTCATTTTATCCTTGCCAGAACTCCATGAGGAAACCTAGCCACAGCGGAGGTAAGTGACTTCCAAGGTCCCATGGCAATAGCCAAGTCAGGAAATGAACCCAGGCGGTCTGGCTCCAGAGTCTGTACACTTATTTTCTTTACTGACTGTGAAAAAGGTGTCACAGCTGAGTACTGTTTGACCCACCATGTGGTTGTAGTTGAGGCCAAAGTTAATCCTACTGAAAGTTCTGCAGTTGAGATGGCCCTTCAGAATTGTCCCAACTTTTGAGAAGTGGGGGGTGGGAGTTGGCCTTTGTAGCTGTACGTCAACCCAAGATTACACTTGGGGACCACCGGTAGCTGATGACTGGCTGATAGGCCTGTCCTGGAGGACAATTTCTAGTGAGGAAAGCAGCTGAAGGTTATAGCAGCCAATATTCTCAGCACCTAAGGGACTGGTCGGTGCATGGTTGAAGAGGGATCTTAGCAGAGCATCACAGAATCTGCTAGACCCAGCGCAGATCAGGGTGTTGATAGTGATGGTGATGATGATGATGATGATTGCTTACCAAGGCTTTCCAATGCGACAGACTCTAAGTACTGGGTTGGCCAAGAAGTTCATTTTGGTTTTTTCCAGAGATCTAAAACCTGAACACACTTTTTTGGCTAACTCAATATTTTATTCATACTACCTCAATTAACCCTCATAGTCCTCCTGTGTAGAAGGTGCTTGTACTAATCTTTTGAAGTAAAGGAACTGAAGCACAAAAAGATTTGGTAACTGGGGGAACAGCCATTTAATGGCAAAATGGGGATTTTTTTTATTTTTAAAGAAAGCACCTATTTTAAAATTTATATCCAGTAAAATTCACTCTCTTTGTTATTGTTCAGTGATTAAGTCATGTTCAACTCTTTGTGACCCCACAGACTGCAGCATGCCAGGCTTCCCTGTCCTTCGCTATCTCCCGGAGCTTGCTCAAACTCATTTACATTGAATTGGTGGTGCCATCCAACCATCTTATCCTCTGTCAACCCCTTCTCCTCCTGACCTCTTTGGCAGTATCAGGGTCTTTTTCACTGAGTTGGCTTTTCACATCAGGTGGCCAAAGTATTAGACGTTAGCTTCAGTGTCAGTCCTTCCAGTGAATATTTGGGGTTGATTTCTTTTAGGATTGATGGTTTGATCTCCTTGCTATCCAGGGGACTCTCAATAGTCTTCTCCAGCATCACAATTCAAAAGCATCAATTCTTTGGCATTCAGCTTTCCTTATGGTCCAACTCTCAAATCTGTACATGATTCCACTTTCTTTGACATAGATTTATATGAGTTTTGACAAATGACAAGTGACTTGTGGACATAGAATTTTCCCATCCCCACTGCAAATTCTTCAGACCCTTTCTAGTCAACCCTGACTCTTGCATTCAGGTCTAGCAACCACTGATCTTTTTTGCTCTTATAAACTTGCCTTTTCCAAAATGTCATTTAGATGGAATAATCACACAGTATATAGGGCTTAGCAGGTGGTGCTAGTGGTAAAGAATCTACCTGCCAATGCAGGAGATGTAAGAGATGTGAGTTTGATCTTTGGATTGGGACGATCCGCCGGAGAAGGTCATGGGTACCCATTCCAGTATTCTTGCCTAGAGAACCCATGGACAGAGGGCTCTGGAGAGCTGCAGTCCATAGGGTCACAGAGAGTTGAACATGACTGAAGTGACTTAGCACACATGGTATATAGTCTTTTGTATTTGACTTTTTTCATTTATTGCAATTGATGCATTTGGGATTCACACATGTTATTGTATATATCAGTGCAGAGTTGGAATTAGAAGTCACATTCCCTGACTCCAGAGCTCATGCTCTAACCACTGTGTCTATATGCTTCCCCAGGGCGAGACCAGTGAGTTGACATGTGATAGTGCCTCTTTTTGGAGAAGGCAATGGCACCCCACTCCAGCACTCTTGCCTGGAAACTCCCATGGATGGAGGAGCCTGGTAGACTGCAGTCCATGGGGTCTCAAAGAGTCACACACAACTGAGGGACTTCACTTTCACTTTTCACTTTCATGCATTGGAGAAGGAAATGGCAACCCACTCCAGTGTTCTTGCCTGGAGAATCCCAGGGATGACGGAGCCTGGTGGGCTGCTATCTATGGAGTCACACAGAGTCAGACACGACTGAAGTGGACTGAAGTGACTTAGCAGCAGCAGCAGCAGTGCCTCTTCTGGAGTGGACACAATTGTTAATTAGTTTCTAACTCTCCTTTTAGTAACTCTGTTAGAAATTGCTATGGATTATTCATTTGTAACAAAATGTTGCAATGAGAAAAACCATGCAATGGTCTTTGGCAGAATTAATTAATCACTGTAGTTTCTTATTATGATCTTCAGTTGGTTGCCCATTACTAATTTTGTTTATAAGTTTACCATGATTTTTCCAGTGTTGAGAAAGAAGATAATTTAGATTTATGTGTCTCTGATCTTTATGTGTGTCTCTGATCCTGCCATGTGCTGTTAATAAATTTGTTGGGGAGTATCTGTTCTTTGGTGCCACACGCCCCAAAGGAGATGTGAGTGTTATAAGTCCGCAAGCTTGAATATGCAAAGCCAAAACTTTTCTTTATATCTGAAATTTACCCTGGAGTCTCTGTCTCTGCGAAAACTTTCTGTTGTCACTTCGACAACATTCCCTTCTAGTTTAAATCTTTGTCTCTTTTGGTTTAAGATTCAGTCTGATCAGAATTTTCCTCCCTTTCCTTCTGCTTTCCCTTAATCACTGGCAGATTATTATGGCACAGGAGGAAGGCCATCAGGTTTTCTGTCTTCCTCTGATGGCTCTGGTCCTCTATGTGGAGTCTCCTTCCATTTGCTCTTTGGTGTCCCAAAGAACTACGCTCTACACACTCCTTGTGGCAAATACAGTGAATTTAGATGTGATATTGCCTCTTCTGGTGTGGATACAAATACTGTTTAGTTTCTAACTCTCCTATTAGTGACTCTAGTAGAAATTGTTATGGATATTTCGTTTGCAACAAATGCCAGGTTTATGCCGTCTGTATCCTATGCCCCAGAACCATGAGTCATCACCTCCCTCAGCCACTTCTATAACTCATTTTTTGGTAGTGTGGGGGTGGGTGTGGGGGTGTCCTTCTTCTGGAACTCCTGGCTGTTTTCCATGTACTGCCCTGTGGCAGACATTACTTTGGGGACTGACCAGGGAGTCTGCCGTGTGTTTTCTCCCTTCAGCCCTGGGAAACTTACAGTCCATGTTGGACACAGGGTTTTTCTGTGAGCTGAGAAGTGTCTGAAACACGCTGTGGGAAGCCAGGAAATTGCAAAGCCTTTTCTGCTCTGAGATTCCTGCTCTCACCTGTGATTCTGGTGTGGACACAACTGTGGTCCCCAAGGGTCAATCCGGAGAGAGGGCAGTGTGCCCAGTGAATCTTCAGGTCCTTCTGGCACATGAGCCCCTCAGACTTTTAGCTCTTCCCCAAGTGGTCCCAATACTGCTCTTTGGCTGTCCCGTTCCCTGCTAAAGTTTTCCCATTTTATAAATGCTTGTTCTGAGTCTTACAAGATTTGACTTTTGATAGTCAAAGACAAATCTTCAGAATCTCCAGAAGTTTGTATTTGTTTGCCTTGGGTGCCTGCCTATGCTAATTTCAGGAATGAACTTTGGAAAAAAGTACCCTATTTTCCCAGTGCAGCCCCGCCTACCCACTATAGACTACCAGGATGGGGTGGGAGGGTGGAAGAAAGGATTCTGAGAAGAAATTTACGAATGTTACCATTATCTTGGGTGGGAGAGGACCTGGAAAGGTTAGCACTGGAATTGGGGTAGAGGTGGGGTGGTGGTGGTGATTGTTGGTGGTGGAGCTTGACAGGCCTCCCTATGTGATTCTGACATAGCCCTAAGGACCTGATTTTCTATCATGCTTACAAATATCTTTCATTGTGTGATATATTCTTGTATCAAGTTGATCAAAGGTTATTGCTCCCTGTACTTCTGGGCACTCATTTTTTCCTTCTATTCTTATTGAGTACAAGGCCCATATTTGTCTTGCTCAGCATAAAGCTTCCAAATTTAGCAGTGGAGTCACGTGGTAGGTACTCTGGACATTCTTATTGTGGATGGTGAGGATGACAGCTAGCTTTGGCTTTGGGGAAAAAAGTTCTATCCAAGACAATTAAGAAAGTGATGCTATTACGATTTGGAAGGAAAGACAATTATGGGTTAGGAGAAGGGGAAAGGAGGAAATAATTTCTACTTAGAGAGGCTCATATTTTGAAACCCAGGATGGCCCAGAGTGTTAAATTATGTTTCCTTGGGACTGAGCAGTCTCTAGGACCTAACATCTAGAACTCTGCCTCTACTTTCCCCTCTCAGTCCTTCTGCAATAACACAGTGTCCTGAGTGGGCACTGGGCTGTCCAGTCCAAGCATCAGCAGTGATCGTCTACCGTCCAACTGGAGACTAGATTGGGGTCTATGGAATAGCCTTCCTCAAGCCAGGGGCCAGCTTCCCCAAAGGAGTCTCCTCCACAGAGGCCGTGGACGCCCGCCTAGTGTCACTCAAATCACCTCACAGAGAGAAAGCACACAAGGGGGAAACAATCCCAAATAAAGGGGCATTTTTCTCTCATGATTTCCCTCATTATTTCTTACTCTTAAAAGTAATAATAATCATGGAACTGAAATGTCTGCTTGGTCAACTTCAAATTGGTTATATGACTTTGTTTTTTTTTTTTTTGTTCATATGACATTTTAGGCTACTTTCTACACCAGAGGAATAATGAGAAATTCAGTGCAAATTCTTTTAAATTCTGTAGCACTCTTCTTACATTTTTCTCTACATCTCAGTTTTTGAAAGCAGTTTGGTGGTGACTTATTGGCTATAATATCTTAACAACCCTATGTCAGATTTTTGCATTTCCTTACAAAAAGACATCTTGTGTAACTGATTTTTCAGTCAGGAAGTACAAGCCGCTAGTCAAAGCCAAATTAGACAAAAAGAAAAAGAAAATTTGGTCTACTTTTTACATGTTTTATCTACTTGAGATATTTCAGTTCAGTTCAGTTCAGTCGCTCAGTCGTGTCCGACTCTTTGTGACCCCATGAATTGCAGCACGCCAGGACTCCCTGTTCATCACCATCTCCTGGAGTTGACTCAGACTCACGTCCATCGAGTCTGTGATGCCATCCAGCCATCTCATCCTCGGTCGTCCCCTTCTCCTCCTGCCCCCAATCCCTCCCAGCATCAGAGTCTTTTCCAATGAATCAACTCTTCGCATGAGGTGGCCAAAGTACTGGAGTTTCAGCTTTAGCATCATTCCTTCCAAAGAAATCCCAGGGCTGATCTCCTTTAGAATGGACTGCTTGGATCTCCTTGCAGTCCAAGGGACTCTCAAGAGTCTTCTCCAACACCACAGTTCAAAAGCATCAATTCTTCGGCACTCAGCCTCCTTCACAGTCCAACTCTCACATCCATACATGACCACAGGAAAAACCATAGCCTTGACTAGACGGACCTTAGTCGGCAAAGTAATGTCTCTGCTTTTGAAAATGCTATCTAGGTTGGACATAACTTTTCTTCCAAGGAGTATGCGTCTTTAATTTCTTTTTTTCTTTTTGATTACATAAGCAAAGATATTTTACAGTCTGCCATTTTAATTTATTTACAAGAAAGTTGTTGAAACTAATCTTTTTCTTTTATGGTTGTGTGGGAAAGATGTGTTACTCTTTAAGATCATTGGAGCTTAAAATATTAGCTTGTAGCTTAACATATTGATGAGTTGCAGTAGTTTGGTAAAAAAAGTTTGTAAATATTAAAAATTCAAGAAAGTATGGTTAACAATATGTTTCCATCATTATAATAAAATACAGATGTGAAATTAATGATATTCTAATTTGGAGCTTAATTTGATAGAAAGCACACACTCAAACCTTCTCAAATGTTTGTTGAATTGTAATTCTGAGCAAGGCTAAACTCTAGAGAATGAAACAGTTAACCAGGTCCATTTCCTTCTCTCAGTGAATGTACTATATAGAGAGAAGATAAGATAGAAAAGCAACTCTAATCAGAAGCAAGGTGGAAAATGGCACATAACATAAGGAATTCGGAAAAGGCATGCACCGCTTCTAGCAAGAGATAAAAGAAGACTCTGGGAGGAGCTGGTGGCCTTCAAGTTATTTCTGGAAGAATGATATGTGAAGGGAATCCTTCTGGAGAACAGTGTGTGAAGTATATGTAGTTTAGAGACCACTTGTATTTCACGTTTTTATGGAGTAAAAGACACTTTAAAGCTTGGCCCAGGGACTTAACCAGAGATAAATCCACTCTGGCTACAAAATCCCCCTGGACATCTTGTGCCATTCTGACCTGAGGGTACTCACGCTTGCTGATCTCTCTGCCTGGGATTATTGTGGTTAATCACTAAGTTGTGTTTGTCTCTTTTGTGACACCATGGATGGTAGCTGGCCAGGCTCCTCTGTTCATGGGATTTTCCAGGCAAGGATACTGGACTGGGTTGCAATTTCTTTCTCCAGGGGATCTTCCTGACCAAGGGATCAAACCCACCTCTCCTGCATTGGCAGGTGGATTCTTTACCACTGAGCCACCAGGGAAGCCTGACTCTGCTATACTCATTACCATAGAATCTACTATATCATTCTCATGGGTATTATTTGCCTGTTGCCCCTCACTAAAGCGTATGCTGAGAAAGGCATGGATAGTTTGTTTCTTACCCCTAAAACCTGGAACAGTGCTTGGTGCATAGAGTGCATTCAGTAGATATTTGTAGCACCATTGAGTGAAAGAACAAATGTAAGGGGAATACAGTGGTTCCAAACAGTTCACTTTGAAACAATTATTTTAGATGGCGACACAGTTCTAAGGTGAGCACGCATGATCTTTGCAGGTGGCAGGCAGCTTTTGTCTGATGGAGGCTGTGATCACCTGTGTAACCGCGGGTAAGTCACCTGACCCCATCGTGTCTCAGTTTCTGCATTTGCAAAGTAGGACAACTAAGTCCCCTGCCTCACAGGATTATTGAGTTAGTATTTTACATGTGTCTGGCATAGAACAGTTGCTATAGAAGTGTTTGCTATGATTATTTCCTTTTTTTATTTTTAATGGACTTGAGTTTGACTCGTCTATCCAGTATGTCTCCAAAGAGTCTGAGGACAAACCAGATACTTTGGGCTTTTCTTCAGACATTTTCACTATTTCCTCTGTGTGGACTATGCAGGCTTTTACCCAAACAAGACTTGTCTTTAAGCCTCCCCACCTTTAGCACCTCACTCTGGTCACCTTTTATAGGTAAATTTTTCTCATCTTAAATTCCCTCATCTTCTCTGTGCCCACACTGTTGGGCATGGAGTATGTTCTCAGCCTGCCTCTCTGTTCGTCACTGTCTTCTTTGGCTCTGATATTTCTCCTGGCCTTTCTGTTCCAAGGTATAATCTATTCCTTCTGTTCTTCATTGCACCAAACAGAACTGAATTTCATCATTCTGCAACACCCAGTCATTGCCATATGTCTTTCTGTCCCTGACCATGAAATCTATTCTTTATTCTTTATCTGTCATGCAAACAGACAAAATGAGAAACAAAAGCCACGCTTAAACATTTTTAATTGCCATTTTATCTGCTTAAATGGATGATGAGAAAATGTCGCTCTCGTCTTATTCAAAGTTTTGCTTTATTTGGCCTCTCCCTACTTTCGTTTTCTCAATTTAAACCTAAGAATCTAAAGGAACCCCAACTATTTCTTTTAGATGTTGAAATTAAGTGTTTTCATGAAGTTGAGTTTCTGACTATCAGTGTGTCCAGTGGCTCTTGAGTAATAACTTCAAGATTTGTCTCTTTCCCATTCCAGAACCTGGAGGTCAAGGAGAACAGGCCCACAGAGGCTCAACTTCCAGGTCAGGTCCTTCTGGCATGGGGAACTGGCTGCATTCCCATGACCTTCCTATCCCTAGAGACACTGGGGAGCTCAAGGCTGCTGCTCACAGTTTCAGTAATTCAGAGATTGCAGAAAAGCTGCCTCTAGGTAAGAAGTGGGTCCTGTCAGTAGCAGGGACTCATTTTAGGTACTTAACAAAATGGAAAAAAAAAATGTTAAACCAATATTATTTTTTCATAAAAGACCCTCCTTTTTGCTGTGATGCATTCCTGGATTCAGCAGCCAAAAGTGGAAAAGTGAAAAATGGGCTATCTTTTCTCTTATAGACTATGTTCACTCCATAGCTGACAGTAAGTTAAAAATACTTGGCTGGTGAGAAAGGTGAGAAATGGATGATTCAGTCCCTCCAAATTAAGAACCTGCTGCTGAAGTGGAAGGCTGGTCAGATTCAGTGTTGCAAGATGTTGTTTTCAGGTTCTTTCCTACGAGGCAAAATTCAAAGTAGTGAGAAGCAGTTCCCGTCTGTATCGAGACATCAAGACCTTTGTAAAGGTGACAAAAAATGTCAACGTGATAATTTTGTAGAAAGAGTTTAACTCTTCCTCCTAATTAGAAACACTAAGGAGAACACATAACATAGGAGTTTTTGTGGCTAACTCGGGCCCTGTTTGCATAACACTTTCCTCTCATCGGGTGCTTTATCTCATTTTAGATGCTGCCATAAGATGTGTCTGTGACCCTGGCCTGTTTGCCTTCCCACAAGCGGCTTATTTTTTTGCTCCCGTTCAGGCAAGGTTTTCATTGTCCTTATGAATACCTCCCCGCTTTCCTTAATACATTGTTTCAAAAAGTTCTCCTTGGCATTCAGAGGTGAATTTTGACTTTATGTTTTTTTTTAATGCTGACACATCAGGCTCCACTGGGTTGAGAGCTCCTACTTTTTGACTATTAACTTCTATTTCCTCACCTCTTCTATTGTCCTTTTTGCCAAAATCAACTTCCGTTTTATTTTTTTTTAATAAATGTTTATTTTAGAAAAATACAGAAAAAACAGAAATATGGTCCAGGGAGTTTCCATGGCCCAGTTTCCCCTGTTGTTAGAATGTGACATTACTATGGCATGCTTGAATCCATGTTGATACATTACTTTTAACTAAAGTCCATATTGTGACCTTAGTTTTTTTTTTTTAATGTCATTCTCCCATTCCAGAATCCCATCCAGGACACCACATTATGTTCAGAAATCATGTTTCTGTAGACTCCTTTGACTGTGACAGTTTTTTTTTTTTTAAAAAAGCTCTTCTCGGTTTTGAAGATCTTGACGCTTTTGGAAAGTCCTACTAGGGATTTTGTAGAATATCCCTCAATTGGGATGTATTTGTTTTTCTCACGAGTAGACTAGGTTATGAGTTTTGTGCAAAAATAAAAACAAAACAAGAAAAACACAGAGAAATAATACACTGTACTCATTACATCTTATCACACCACATTCACATGGTGTGAATATGACTTATCACTGGTGTTCACCTTAATTAACTGATGGAGGTAATGTTTGCCAGATCTCTCCACTGTAAAGTTTTTCTCCCCACCCCAGCCTCCCTTCTTTCACAGTGTATATTTTTCCTTCCTTTGGAAGGAAGTTACTGGGCACAGCTCATACTTAAAGAGTGCATGGGGAATTACGCTCAACCTCCTTAAGGGTAAAGTACCTATGGAAATTATTTGAAATTCTTCTGCAATCGAGATTTGTCTACTTTTCCCCATTCATTCATTATTTAATATTTTAAAATTTAATATCAGTATGTATACATGATTATACATTTTGTATTTTTGGTTATAATCCAACACTACTTTATTTTGTTGCTCAAATGGGGAACCAACTTTATCTTTAAAGAATAATTTGTTAGTACCCCTCCCTTAACATTCTTGATTATTTTAAGCTGGATGGTATGGTTTAGAGTTTAAACCATATCAACTCAGTTCTAGACAGCTGTTTACAAGGTTTTCTTTCAGGTCCTTCCCTTCTTTTCTCTTCCATAATCTTAGACATTTATAAAAATTCTTTATATATAGAACCCTGCTGTCGGAAAAGCTTCAAGTTTTAGAAAGCTGCAGAAGCTCATTGAATAATTACCTACCCTCAGCTCCATTTTGCCAGTTTAGTTAGTTTTCATCATGTCTTCAGTGCAGCATCTTTAACACTGGCACTCAATAGATATGAAATGGTAATTAATACCAGGCATGAAATATTCTCAGTTGAGAAAATATTGCATAGAAACAAGAGACATAAAGATATGACAGTTATTTTCTTTCATAGCTGGTTCATCTAGTTTGAACTTTCTACAAAAGATAGAACATCATGTTGTCCAAAATATAATGAAAATCTATTTCCAGAAGTCTTTTTAAGGGCAAAGGGACATTTTGAGCCCATAAATCTGTTGCCTGGTGTAGATTTTTTCTTTATTATATTTTTCAAGTTCATCTTGTGCCAAAAATGCCTGTGTCACCCCATGTGATTGAGATTCTGAATTTTCACTTTCCTGCCACACCCAACCAGTTGGTTCCTTTGGCTGAGTAAGGGATGGCTTGTAATTATTTGATTAAAATGTTCCATCTATTATAATGGTCTTCCCTTTTGAGTTACCAGACACACGTGCCATTCCAGTTATTAGAAATGAAGGTCAGAATATCTGTACTTCCTCCCTAGACAAAGTTACCCTTTTAAATGTTATTCCCTGGTTGTCTGGAATCCAGCATTCTTTAGGAACAATTGCCACCTTGTTCTACGCCAGTCACTGGAATACTTTGCCCAAGAAAGGAATGACTCTTGTTTCATCCTGGCTACCTTATGGTGGGTCTCCTCAGTGTCTGATGCATGATGTTTGCAAAACCAAACCACTTTCCTATGACTCCACGGGGCTTCCCAGTTTATTACTGCTCTGACCTAGCCCTTCCAATGTTAAATGATGGTGTATGACACATTTATGTGCTCTGCAGTATTGAAGTGATCGCTTTTTAAAGTTCCATGGCTCATTTCACAAAGAAATTGAAAGTGACAGACTAGTAGGTATTTTCTTTGGGGCCCATTTATGTAAATGTTTCAAGATTGCTATCTGATTACTCACTTTTGAGTCCAGTAGTGTGTAGAGTACACAAGCATACAGCTGATTGCGTAGTGTCAGAGTTAGCACTAGGAAAATGGGGGTGGTGCTTGCAAAGGTGCGACCTTCTCAGCATGGGAGGCTGATGCCTAACATAGCAGACAACACTCACGTTAGAGGCTTATATGTGCCTGATCTCTTAGTCTCAGGGCAAGAGATCTTAGAGAAAGACTTTGGGTTTGGGGATCTGTTGTTCTGAGCTCCAATTCTGGCTTTGTCTCCAACTGGTTTTGAAATCAATGACAAGCCACTTAAACTCTCTAGACCACTGCAACTAAGCAGATTAGACTAAGACACTTTTAGCTCTATGATCCTTTGAAAGATTTTGAAAAAATGTTCACATAGGTGCCTTGTTTGCCAGATTAACATAGGATTGAATTTTGTGGATATTAAAAAAATAAAGATATGTTTAACCATCTCTCTGTTACTGAAAACACAAGCAAGATGAAAGAATAAAATGGCTTTGAGTACATTCCTTCCACACAGGTTTGTTGTGAGCACCGTACTAAGAATACAATAGTGAATAAGACACAGTTCCTGTCCTCAAATGTCATAAAGTTTAGACAGGAAACATGTCAGCCCTTCCCCCTCTTCTCTATATTCCTACCCTCTTCTGAAGGAAACCTAGCTGGCATCAAATCTCTGGTTGGCTTTTTCCAAAAGCTCCAGTATCCCAGGGTTGCAGATAGGTGGGGCTTTAGGAGCTAAAGTGAGTTCAAGAGATTTGAACTGTGGTGCTGGAGAAGACTCTTGAAGAGTTCCTTGGAGAGCAAGGAGATCAAACCAGTCAATCCTAAAGGAAATCAACTCTGAATATTCATTGGAAGGACTGATGCTGAAGTTGAAGCTCCAATACTTTGGCCATCTGATGAGAAGGGCCAACTCATTGGAAAAGACCCTGACGCTGGAAAAGATGGAGGGTAGGAGGAGAAGGAAGGGAAGACAATGGCACCCCACCCCAGTACTCTTGCCTGGAAAATCCGATGGACGGAGGAGCCTGGTGGGCTGCAGTCCATGGGGTCACTGAGAGTCGGACACGACTGAGCGACTTCACTTTCACTTTTCACTTTCATGCATTGGAGAAGGAAATGGCACCCCACTCCAGTACTCTTGCCTGGAGAATCCCAGGGATGGGGGAGCCCAGTGGGCTGCCGTCTATGGGGTCGCACAGAGCCAGACACGACTGAAGCGACTTAGCAGCAGCAGCAGCAGGAGGAGGAGAAGGGGACAACAAAGGATGAGATGGTTGGATAGCATCATTGACTCAATGGACATGATTTTGAACCAACTTTGGGAGATAGTGAAGGACAGGGAAGCCTGGCATGCTGCAGTCTATGGGACTGCAGAGTCGGACATGACTGAACGACTGAACAATAATAACGTAAAAGTGACGGTTCCTCTCATCTCAGCATTGTCAGGTTTTTGGACGATATATCATTATCCATCCCATTTCTTACCTAGCTCCCTAGCTGTTAGCACATACAGTGCCTTTTTGCAGATAAGGAAATGTATCCCCTCTAGACAAACTGCAGATATGTGGCTCTTCTGTGGACCAAATAGGGAAAGGTCCCCTTCCTACAGGCTAATTGAGCCTCTCGTTGGGATACATTGTGCCTTCAGCACCATCTCAGCCCCCTGCCCAGCCCCTCAGAGGATGCCCCACAGAACCTACACCACTGCCCCTTGCAGCCTTGCCAGCAATCCCGTAAGAGCCTCCCTTAGGACAACGCTGCTCCACAGACATTTACCAGGAAGGATGTGCTCTCTTGAAGTTGCTATCCTAACAGCGCCAGGCAGTTAAGACAGTGTCTATTTCTTCATGTTTAAAATACGGCACCATATGTGTGAGTTGCCTCAGGGTTTGGTGACAAGGCATTCTATTTTTGTCAGATTGTCCTGGTTTTTACTCCTTTTTTTCCCCCCCACAGTGTCCTGAGAAGTCCTTCAGAGTAGCAATATGTCCCCTTTGAAAAATCAAACCATGCCTGGAGGATCATAGCCCTTGAAATGAGACTAGTGGAATGTTTAGAACCTAGCAGCTGATGGCTCTCTGAAAGCCTGATTCTCTACCATAAGCATTCTGTTTTAATTGGCCTGTGAGTTTAGGCTGATGTGACTAAGTGATCAATCAGGTTTGAATTATGAGATATTAAAAAAGGGGATTAGAGAAGAAAAAAAAGCATTTGGCAGATTGACCACAGGACAGAAGAGCTGAAAAGTCTTCATGTAACCATTGGATACTTGCTTTTTATTTTTTTCCCTATCCCTTGAATGCTTAGTCATAACGAAACCTACTTAGATGTACTTCTTTGCTCATGTTTCATTGGAATTCATTTTGCAATTCCCCTTCTGTTTTGATACAGAATCCTTTTCTTTCTATCAAACACAGTAAGCCAGAAATTCTGCCTGATATGAAACATTCAAGAACCAATGAATGTCTGCTATCTAGAAAAGTGAAATGAAACTATTGAGCTCTTACTGCCTATAGACAGTGTTAATATAGTCTTTGGAAAAAACAAAACACAAAACATGAGTTTTACCACTGATAGGTAACATTAGTTCCATTTAAACATTAGCTGCTCTGTTCCTATTTGTACAGTTAAATGGGAGATTGGCCAAGGAGGGCATTTCAGCATGTGGATTTTTGCCCCCTTCTTTTCGAATGGTTGTTAGTGGGAGGAAGTCCTTGGGTCATCTCAGGCCGGTAACTGAAACTGCTTGAGACAGACATTCTTCCAGGATCTGGAAAGGTTAGGAATTGGGTAAACTTATCAAGCTTGGCTGGTTTTCCAGTTGACTGGCTGTGTCTGAGGTAAATATGGTGCTCTACAAAATGTGAAGTCCTGCCATTCATTTACAAAGATCTAGGGGCTTGGTTTTGTTTTTTAAAAGGTTGATTTTGTTTCTGAACTTTGGTCAAACGTATAAAATGAGTATGAATTGGCTCCTCAACTCTGGGAGCAGGAAGTATTGTATTTCTTCATGTTCAAATAAATTTGGCTGTGTTCCCTCCTGACTCAGCAAGGATGTTGAAAATTTAATCTCATCTGTTTTTGCCCTGCAACTTCTTTTGGTCATTCAAGTAATTTGAGGGTCTTATACCTTCCAGAAAACTTGAGGAAGGGCCTCTGGTCTGGCTGCTGAAGTGGCTGATTGAAAAGCATAGGTTTGGTGACACAATGTCCATGTGAAACTTGGCCACTAGATCTTTAGCCTCTGCTGAGTCACAGGGCCCAGGTTTTAGACCCAGTCTTCATGTTCCCTCAGTAGCACTCCCACATGGCCTGGGCATCGGGTCCACTAGGAAAGAGTCATGTCTTTCAGAAACTTCTGAACTTTTCCCATCTTGAATGATTCAGTTGTTTACTTTGAAAACCTAAATATCTGAAACTCTCTTCCTTGGGTTGACATCTAGGTTACAAATCCTTGCTTTTCCCTTGAGATGAAGATAAGGAAAAGTAGCTCTCATTCTTTCACAGTAGACTTACAAGCAAAGTTAAATTCCAAATCCATATTCTCTGCCATATTTCCTTTCTTAATTTTTTTTTCTTTATTCTTGAATCGTCGAGTAAGCTGCTAGCATACATAGTTAAGTTTGTTAGATCATCAGGAAGTAGTCTCTGATTCCTGTGATAATTTTGTTGTCGTGTGTTTTTTTCTTTCTTTTTTCAGAGGGGAAAGTATGAAGTCATCTTTCTTCATTGCTATCCTCTTGAAGTCCAAGAGCAAAGTACTTCTAAAGAGCAGGGTTTGTGGTTAACATGGAATGTAAATAGCTCAAATGGCCCCACTTCCAAGAAGCCTTCTTTAACCCTAAGGCTGAATGAAGGAAGTGTATTCTCCTGTTTTCTACTGTATTCCTAGCAATACTTTGAGCATACTTTTAAAATAAATTTATTGCACATACTCCCACCCTAGGGACAGCTCTGATTTCTCTTCTCATTCATTCCAAGAAACTTTGCTTTAGAGCCATGCTTTAGGTCCTATCTTGATTCATTAATTTATTTATTCACTTAACAAACTTTCTTTAGGGTGCTATGCTTCAGACTTTGTCTAGGCCTTGGGAATAGTGCAGAGATAATTCAGCCAATATTCTATTCTCCTAGCCTATATTTTAGTTGACTGTCTCTCTTGGAATTCACATGGTACAGTGAGATTGCCTTGGGCCTGCCTGACTCTTAGGGTACCCCAAGAAGGCTAACTGGGAAGCTGGATTGTTTATTAAGAAAAGTAGTCATTGTCCATATTTTTGCTTTTATAGCCTACTCAGAGAGGCTTGCCTGATGGTTCATATGGTAAAGAATCTGCCTGTAATGCAGGAGACCTGGGTTTAATCTCTGGGTTGGGAAGATCCCCTGGAGAAGGGAATGGCTACTCACTTCAGTGTTCTTGCCTGGAGAATTCCATGGACAGAGGAACCTGGCAGTCTACAGTTCATGAGTCGCAAAGAGTCAGACTATCATTACTTACTCACAATAGCTTAGCTCAGTAGTTGTCTGTCTTGGTCCACCTTTGTTTTGAGCAGTAAGTATAGAGTATCTGCCATGTGCATGGGGATCAGTCTTGAAATTGATAAAATCCCTGAGTCATGAAGACCATGTACATTTACACAGCTAGCACATTTCTGTGATCCTGTCTCCCCTGGAAACCCCAAGGTCCTGTATCCGCAGAAGGAAGCCAATTCCTGATGCAGAATCCATCACCCTCTTTCTAGACCATTTTAGAGCCCAAACTACTAACAATGAAACACAACATTGTTTCTATCATTCGCTCACTGTGTTATCTCCCTAACTAGATTCTAATGGGCAGACATCTTGTCTTGACTCTGGTATCCTGGGGACATTTAACAAGGTACCTTATTCATTGTGGACTGAATGAATGCAGAGATACATGCAGGGGAAAACAGAATGGTGCTGAATCTTTCTCTTCTGCATTTTAAATGGCTCTCAATTTGTTCTTAACTAAATGATAATTTTGGATTTAGGAAAATGTTTGGCTGTGGGGAAAATAGATGAATAAATATTGAAACATTTTGTTTACTCAAGGTGCTGGGCTAGGACCTGTGGATTACAAAACAATGAGCTGACCTAGATTTGGGGTTTAATGTGTATGGCAGGGCAGATGAGTCACATGCAAACAATGAGATTTAATTAAGATTATTTATATATTTATTTTTGAAACTTTTGTTTCAGGCATCACAGTAGTGGTCACTGCTTTACCTATGGTTGTGAGTGCAGATGAAATTTGAGATTTGCAGTTGTTTGAAAAGAGACACTTGTGTCCTTCATCTAACTAAAAGTCAACCAGATGGCAGGAATATACAATGTTTGGGTGAGGGTTGAAGGATGGAAGCAAAGCTTGGGTCCTGTTTTCTTCTCTCTCTCTCTTTTTTAAATTTTCCTTTTCTATTTTTCAGCTGAGCCAGGCAGCATGCATAATCTTAGTTTTCCAACCAGGGATCAAACCTGTGCCCCCTACATTGGAAGCCAGTGTCCTAATCACTGGACCACCAGGGAAGTCCTTTGTTTTCCTCTCTGCTTGGTACCTTGGATGATCTGGTCTCAGAGGAACCCAAAGAGAACTTAACTTGTTTTCTTTTATCTTTCCCTCCCCTGCTGTGTTCTTGTGTGTTAGTTGCTCATTTGTGTCTAACTCATTGTGACCGCATGGACTGCAGCCTGCCAGGCCTCTTTGTCCATGGCATTCTCCAGGCAAGATTACTGGAGTGGGTTGCCATTTCCTCCTCCAGGGAATCTTCCCAGCCTAGGGATCGAACCCAGGTTTCCTACACTGCAGGTGAATTCTTTACCCTCTAATCCACCAGGGAAACCCTCTGTGTTTTTAAAACAGTCTATTTTTGTTTCCCTAGTTAAAATACTTGTATTCTGTTATTTTGTATATATTTTCATTCTGATTTGGGTTGCCTAATTCTAGTATTTTACCTATATTCTGTACAATGTCCTGTGTTACTTTCAAACTTGTCTTTATGGTAGTAGTTCTCTGATTTGTACAATTTCCTGTTGTTTAAAATACCGCATATTAGGTCATTGCCTTGAGTTTCATCATCTAGAAATTGTCTCTGGTTAAAGCTATACCAGCTCAGAAAAATCTGGCTTTATGACATTTTAATAAAATATAAACATACACCTTGAGGGTCATTGCTTACTTGTGAGATTTCAGGGTTCAGAAGTTTGGAGAGGGCTACAACCTTGGGTAGAAGATGAAGACTGTTTTAGAAACAGCGTCACTCTGTGCCACTGTGGTAATCAAGGGCAGGATTGAGCAAATTAACAGTACATGCTGTCTTCTTACCCTGCCTTTTAATGTGGTCAAGATATGGCAAGTGAATTCTCTGCACATTTACATTTTTTTTTTTAAACTAGAAAGCCATAGGGAAGGAGAGAGCTCATGGTTGCCCCAGAAGACATGGTAAACATTCAAAACAACTGATCTTGTTTCTGCGGTTCATCTGGAAGAGATAGCACTGCATACAGGAAGGACTGTAACCCAAATTCATTCAAAGATATGACTCTGCACATTTTTCCTGCACAGTGTTGTGCATCAACTTTTCATTTTTGGGGGAGACGGTGTTCAAAGTGACATTTAGGATATATGCTTGACTTTTGCTCAGCTCTCAGCAGATCTGGAATCTTTCATCTTTGAGATGGGTCTATGGATTAATGACAATCACAGACCCATAGCAAATGCTGGCAAAATTTTTGCAAACATTGGCCAAATTTTAGTTTTATTATAGAATGTAAAGTCAGAGTTGGCTTTGAGTTTTGTACTAACATATCATACGAAACTAATTTACAGTTCTTCCAGATGGGCTCAGAGTCTATGGCTTGCTGCCTGCTACTCTGAAACATACTTAGTAGAGAGGATGATAGTGAGGGAGGGAGTATAGTTTGTTCCTAAGTGGGAAAATATGAAAGCTTTGCAATTTATGGCAATAAAGAGTTGGATTTTTAAAAAATTACCACTGTAACAGCAGCTTATCTAAATAGTTTCAAGGGAAATGGCAGAGAACCAATATTTTACAGAATGAGTCACACCAGGCTTTGTGCTGTGCATGCTGTGTATTATCTTATTGTTGTTGCTCTATTGATGAAGTGGGTATCTGTTTTCATTTTTAACTGGAAATTCATTTACCTCTGG
The DNA here is from genome assembly GCA_006410635.1 of Cephalophus harveyi. Taxonomy (NCBI): domain Eukaryota; kingdom Metazoa; phylum Chordata; class Mammalia; order Artiodactyla; family Bovidae; genus Cephalophus; species Cephalophus harveyi. The sequence continues at coordinate 372,799 of SJYT01020297.1, read as the reverse complement.
CTTCCATAAATCATTTCTTTGTCTTTGTTGCATATCAGATATGTGTGTGTATGTGCTATCTGTTAAACAAAAACATACTTTGTTGGCACGGAGTCAAAAATATCTTCCAGGTAGAAGCTGACTCAGCTTGATTCTACTTTCAGTTCAAGTGCAGGGCCGTGGCGTACAGCTGTGCAGGTTGCTTACTGTATGAGTCCCTGGTCAGGGAACAAGTGGGGGTATATTATAAACCCCAGTCCACTCACTGTACTATGTGCTTTGGTCAAGATCGTGTCTGCCAGGAGAAAGGGGCGCCTTTTTCTAGTTGACTCATCTATGTTTGCAGTGACTCTCCTGATGCGGATTCCTTAGAACAAATGAGCAACCCAGGAAAGGAACTTTGAAACTCTAGGTAATATCCTGTTCATCCTGGCATCTTGGGGTGTTTGTCTCTTCATTTCCCCCTTCTCTATCAGACAGCTTGGGACTGTCTCTTAGAACTCCATTAGTCTCGATGATGATCTCACTCTGGCACTAGGCTGGGAAAATGGCTGGATGAAGGATACCGGCCTTCCTGTCTCCCTCTCTTCACTTCCCCCTGGGCATGGAGACCTGGCACTGAGGCAATGGCAGTTTGCCCTTGCTAGGTAGTACTCTTTATAAACTGCTTAATGAATATTCATGTTATTCTTTTCTTAGATCCTTTCCCCTAAAACTGCATGGATAGTCAAGAAAGTGTGTACACACTCACACACACACACACACACACACACACACATATTTAAAACCGCAGAGTTTCAAACTTTGGAAAATAGTGTAAAGAAAAAATTGATTAAAATGCTGTCAGTTCTTTAGCAAATTTGCTAAGCTGCATAGATAAATGAGTATAAATGAGTATTTTAAAATATACAAAGAGAAAGGGATTGCTGTAAGTTAATTTAAAAATGTTTGTTAAACATTTGCTTGATTCTTGGTGTGTTACATGCAGGAATGGAAAACAAAAAAAAAATTATGTTGAGAACATGGACTTATGATTTAGTTTAAAGAGATATGAAAACCATCAGTGTAATATATCTCATATATAATCTAAGTGTTGGGAAACAGGGACCCCATGGCATCATATATGTTCTTCAAGCTCTGACTCTTGTCCCCAGCCATCTTGCAAAGTTGGCTAACCCCTGGCCTTCATTTCCCTTATCTGTGAGACTTGGCGTTCTGTAATATCTTCCTCCCAGGCTGTTGTGTGCCTGGAATAAGATAATGGATGCACGATACTTTAAAACTTCTAAGGCTCTTTATATATTTAAGGTTTAATGGTCCTTACAAAGAAAGATGAAAAAATTGCTGAAAATTTATTTCAAAAAATGTAATTTTTCCTTTTTAAATAACATGTTTTGTGTGAAAAATGTGCAGAGACTAAGGTATAAAATAAAAGAAAACAGACAAAAAAAGCAAAATCAACTGTATACTCCCAGTGATAATCATGTTTAGCATTTGATGTATGATTTTTTAAATCTTTACAAGTTTACATTAATTTATTAAAGTTGAGGTACTATTAGTACAATTCTAAACCTACCCTACTTTCCATCTTTGTATTAGTTTAAGATTTACAGAAAGCACATTGGCAGTTATTGTTATGGCCTCTCAGCAAATACAGTTTTAGATATATCAATAGTTCAGTGATTTCACACAGTAGCACTTCCTAACATGATTTTTATTGGATTTATACACAAAATTGATACATCCTTATAGAGGATGCGCAATGCAGCAGGCCTGGGTTCGATCCCAGGTCAGGCCCTTGGATGTCTCAACTAAGACCTGGTGCAGCCAAATAAATAAATAAATTCAATAAATATTAAATCCACTTCTTACCTATCACTTTGTCTCTCACTGAATCCTTTCTGCAATGAGACATCAAGAACCTGAGCTTTATTTAGTCTCAAGACCACATGTGATCTCAGTGGAAAGATGTAGGTTTAAGTCGCAATCTGGGTTACATGGTTTCAGCATGATAAAATAAGGAAACGCTAAAAACCCTGGCTCCTTTTCAGTGCTACTCCCCTTGTTAAGGGGTGGATTTCCTCATGCTATGGTGTAAATATAACTTTTAAAACACTGGAGAACTTCCCAAGTATTCAGACAGTGTAAAGATTTTGGAAAAAACAATTACTTGGAAGTTTAACTCTTGCAAAATGGACTTTTTTTTTTTTTTAATATATGAATGCTTTTCTTAATACAAGGCACACTAGGAGTTTCAAATCATATATGCTTTAAAAAAACTGTTTCCCATGGACACTGGTAAGTACACATGTTTCCTTTGGGCCATTTGATTTGTATTATTTGCCTCATCTTGGTTAATCACACCAGTATGCTCATAGTTATATAAATTATCTTAGGTGACTTGATACTCTTGTTTTCAATTCTGATCAAATGTAAATTGGGAACACATTCCTTATGGGCATATCATTGTCCTCTTTTAAACCAATTCTATTTTGAAATAAAACAAATGAAATAAAGACACTTGTAATTACAACCTCGATAGGTTTTATCTTATCACACCTTCAAGATTTCATGCCTTTCTATCTAGGTCTTGTCTTCCCCTCCCCCCTCTCAGTTCCTTTTCCTCTGTAGGTCAGGTTAACAACCGAAAAAACCTCACAAGGATATTCAGAGGGTGAGAAAATGTTAGGATGGATCTGAATCTCTTTATTAATAGTGAGTTGCATAATAAATGCCCTGAGGTTGGTAGGTTTTACCGCGTCTGTTAAACATTAACAGTACTTGTACTTTCTGGGATATTGTTGAAGCCTGGATACTGCTCAGCCAATCACAAAGAAACAGGTTTCCATGGAAGCAATAGCATGGATTCATTTCATTCTCAATGGAATCCACACAGCAAGACAGATCTGTAAAAATAACCCATGTAAAATTGAAGCAAAATATTTCTGGGTGTTTGTTTTATGCCTTTCGGTGTGTGTGTCTGTTTTCTATTTAAAAAATAATCTAAAAATATCTGGGCATTCATGAGAGCTCCCAAGGAAGCTAAAGCTCTTAGCCCTGCCTGGTTGTTTGTTGTTCTTCTGAGCATGCATACCTTTGTGTTTGAAGGGCACAACCCTTCCTTGTTTATTTACATTCTTGAACAAAAACATTTTAGACCAAACTTTATCATGAAACAGAGAATATTCTGAATGTGTGGTGAACAATAGACTATTTTAAATAATATTTATATATCAATAATAAGAAAACATAATTAACGATTTTTTATTCTCCTATATGATAGGCTTTGAACACTGAAACTTGGTACTATAAGAAGCTTTATTTTATAGGTGAAAATGGAAGCTTAGGGGGAGCAAGGAACCTCTTCAAGGCTGCAGAGTCTGAGTGGCAGAACCTGGTTTGCAGTCCAGGTTTACCTGGTTGGCAGATGCTATAATCTCAAATTACTATGCCATGTTTTTATTTTCATGAAGAAGAGCACAGTATTATTTAACTGTTCCTGAAGTCAAAACACAGGTTAGATCTCCATTCATACATACATACATTGATGTACATATATATATATATTCACACACTAAACCCTGCTCTCTCCTTTTGCTATTGCTCTCCTAACAAGCAGTGTATTTTTTTAGCTCTAACAACACTTATTCTACTGCAGTGACTGTGTGTTTATCTGTTTCCTCAGGGCTGGGCTCTGAGCCCTGGTGATCATCCATGGGTTTAGGCTGATCTGGATATTAGGACTCTGCTTGGCACAGTACTACTTTGTATTAACAGAGTTGATTTAGAATCTAGTAGAGTTTGAATGACAAAATATATATATATATTTTTTACATAAACCCTTAGCTGAAGCAAAATTGTATGGAGCCAGGGGAATGTTTGAATAAATGAAAACTTTTTGCTGTTCTATTCCCTGAACCAAGAAATGTGCCTGGTACACTTGAATAAATGAGATAAATATCTTGAAGCGTTTAAGAAGCATTATTCTTCATTCTTCACATTTTACTGTATTAATATAAAACATTTTTATCTAATTAGTATTTATTAAAAAAGGTCCTCTAAAATTGAAAATTGTCTGAGTACTTTGAAGTAATAAAGAGGAAATAGAGTGTCCTAATAAGACAGTTTCTCCCTCTATTACTTTTAATTCTTGAACTTGTTTGGCTGACACACCAACAATTCATATGTTGGTTAACATTGAGGAATCAAGTTCTTTCAATGTTCAGTCTTTTAAAGATGCATTTTACATATCAGAGCTCTCTGAAAACCATTTCTTACTTGGTAATTGTGTTATTTACCTCCCTATCATGATGAACAGAGTCTATCGGATGTGACCTAACCTTTCCTTTATGACTCAGCACCATCACTCTATTATTTGTAAACTGTAGGGTTGTAGAGAGATATCCTTGGGTGTCAGAGCTTGTATAGTCCCCATCTGCTTAATTTCTTTTTTTATTTCCCTTCCTTCATCTCTGATCATTTGCACTGGTTTCTCTGGTTCTGCTTCATAAATACAGTCCATTATATGTGTAATTCCATGTCTTCTGTTTGCTAAGGCTGATCTATGGGTTTCATGGGGTAGTAGATAGGTCAGCAAGTTTAATCAGCTACGGTAAGGTGAACCCCTGAATATTTCAATTAGCTCTGGCCTGTAGGCTTCAGGGTGAATTCATTTATCTTCCTCTGTAAAATGTATGAGCTTGGTTTAAGTGCATTCCTTATCAGTGCTAGAGTCTTTTTTTCCATTGTTATCATTGTTTCAATTTTCAAGAAGGAACGTGTATTTGGTTGAGTTCTATAGACTGCTGAATATGTGAGACTGTTAGAATTTGCAAGAAAGGCTATAATCTACTTTGTTATTTTGAAGGGGAGACATTTAAAAGGCAGCTTCCTTTGGGGATGTTTCTAGGAATAGTGACTTGACATATGTGGGAATATATGTGTATATGTATATATATAGATATATGTATTTATATATTTCTGTGAATTCACTTATATTCTATATTGTTTCTGAAAGATTTAAAATGACAGTAGTGACAACAGAAAAGGAAAAAAAATGGGTAAAATTCATGAGCTTACATAATAGATGTCAACACTTACCTTGTGTTAACTTGGTAGCCTGATAATTTGTAGTTCTTTTTGCTCATAACTATCTCCAAATTGTTCATGGGATTGTGGCAGGATGTCCCTCAGTTATGAGTAACCTTGGAGGCTGGTGTGGCTTGGTCACAATCTTGGGGAAGTTCAGTTTTATTTTTTAAATTGTCTAGGTGAATTTTTTATTTGAAGGAGAGTGTAAAGGATACCACAGAGCAAAATAGTGTTTTGACTATTAATTATAAGAAGCATTTGAGATAATCAGAAATAAAGGAGCCAGGGGTCTGAAGGGAAATGACTCAGGCATTCTTGAAACGGTATCAGCTAATGCAGCTGTTATCTTTCTTGGTGGCCTGATGCTGAAGTTTTGCCATGAGAGGTCTTGCAGTGTTGATCTGACCGGGATAGTTGTTGTTTTAAAACAGTTTGATAGCCAGGTTTCCAGATCTGACAGAAAAGAGTAGCTGAGATTCCTGATGTATTTTAAAGGGCAGTAAAAGCTAATTTGCCCCATGATCATCTCCTCAGTGGCCTTCCTTCACTTAAACAGTTTCATGGTTAGAGGTACTCTGTTGGATAAAAATGGATAAAGTCCATGGGCCTACATAATAGTCACCAACATTCACCTCTTATTAACTTGGCAACCTGGTAATTTGTAGTTTTTTTTTTTTTGCTCATGTGCGATTGTTTAGTCACTAAGTTGTGTCTGATTCTTTGTGACCCCATGAACTGTAGCCCGCCAGGCTCCTCTGTCCATGGGATTTCCCAGGCAAGAATATTGGAGGGGGTTGTCATTTCATCCTCCAAGGGATTTTTCTGACCCAGGGATGGAACCTGGGTCTCTTGCATTTCAGATGGTACAAGAAGGAACGTGTATTTGGTTGAGTTCTATAGACTGCTGAATATGTGAGACTGTTAGAATTTGCAAGAAAGGCTATAATCTACTTTGTTATTTTGAAGGGGAGACATTTAAAAGGCAGCTTCCTTTGGGGATGTTTCTAGGAATAGTGACTTGACATATGTGGGAATATATGTGTATATGTATATATATAGATATATGTATTTATATATTTCTGTGAATTCACTTATATTCTATATTGTTTCTGAAAGATTTAAAATGACAGTAGTGACAACAGAAAAGGAAAAAAAATGGGTAAAATTCATGAGCTTACATAATAGATGTCAACACTTACCTTGTGTTAACTTGGTAGCCTGATAATTTGTAGTTCTTTTTGCTCATAACTATCTCCAAATTGTTCATGGGATTGTGGCAGGATGTCCCTCAGTTATGAGTAACCTTGGAGGCTGGTGTGGCTTGGTCACAATCTTGGGGAAGTTCAGTTTTATTTTTTAAATTGTCTAGGTGAATTTTTTATTTGAAGGAGAGTGTAAAGGATACCACAGAGCAAAATAGTGTTTTGACTATTAATTATAAGAAGCATTTGAGATAATCAGAAATAAAGGAGCCAGGGGTCTGAAGGGAAATGACTCAGGCATTCTTGAAACGGTATCAGCTAATGCAGCTGTTATCTTTCTTGGTGGCCTGATGCTGAAGTTTTGCCATGAGAGGTCTTGCAGTGTTGATCTGACCGGGATAGTTGTTGTTTTAAAACAGTTTGATAGCCAGGTTTCCAGATCTGACAGAAAAGAGTAGCTGAGATTCCTGATGTATTTTAAAGGGCAGTAAAAGCTAATTTGCCCCATGATCATCTCCTCAGTGGCCTTCCTTCACTTAAACAGTTTCATGGTTAGAGGTACTCTGTTGGATAAAAATGGATAAAGTCCATGGGCCTACATAATAGTCACCAACATTCACCTCTTATTAACTTGGCAACCTGGTAATTTGTAGTTTTTTTTTTTTTGCTCATGTGCGATTGTTTAGTCACTAAGTTGTGTCTGATTCTTTGTGACCCCATGAACTGTAGCCCGCCAGGCTCCTCTGTCCATGGGATTTCCCAGGCAAGAATATTGGAGGGGGTTGTCATTTCATCCTCCAAGGGATTTTTCTGACCCAGGGATGGAACCTGGGTCTCTTGCATTTCAGATGGTCTGCTGCATTGCAGGCAGATTCTTTACCGACCGAGCCACAGGGAAGTCCCTAACTACCTTCAAACTGTTTGTGGGATTGTGGCAGGGTGTCCCTCAGTTATAAGTAAGAAGGCAAGGCAATATTTTGCCTGAATATACAATTTAGGTATATTCAGGTAACAAGATGATGTTTTCCCTGCATATACCATTAATGCCCTTTCTGAAAGTGAAAGTGAAGTTGCTCAGTCATGTCCGACTCTTTGCGACCCCATGGACTGTAGCTTACCAGGCTCCTCCATCCATGGGATTTTCCAGGCAAGAGTATTGGAGTGGATTGCTATTTTCTTCTCCAAATGCCCTTTCTGAACACACAGGCAAATTAACAAATTTAGGCAGCTTTCACCAGCCAAGAGTGGAGTGTGGCTGATTGAGATGCAAGGTGAGAACATTTAAGATGGGCATGTCTGAAGTAAGAGGTGGTGTCCTAGGAAGACGTGGGAAGTGAGGGGTGACTGGGTGGGGAAAAGACAAAGCCTCTGGACACCTGGCAGTGCATGTGCTGACTGCAGGAAGATGACAAAAGGAGAGATGAGGGAGTGAGGACTGCTATACAGTTGTGCTCCAGGCTGGGGAAACATAAATGAGCTAAGAGTAAAGAAATCATGCCTTTGATTATTCTTGACCTTTTCCAATTAGGTTGTACAATAATTTAAAAGTAATAACTCCCTCAGCTTCCTGACTCAACATCCCACCTAATTAGCTAAATCCTTTTGACCTCTGCTTGGTGACTCAACTTTGCTTCTGATTCTGAGACCATACTGGTTTACAACTAAAAACATTTAAAGAAACTTAGTCCTGAAGCTCTTTTCCTTGTTTTGCTCCAATCTTGTGCCCTAGTTTTAGATTTTTTTTCTCTCTTATTGAGGTTAGATGATCACCTTGCATAGAAGATGTAATAACCAAATCCCTGTTCAGTTCATTTATTCATTTACTAAATATTTATCCGATACTTGCTAGGTGTCTGGTACTGTACTCAGAACCAGAAACACAAAGACAAATGACACATGGCCATTGTTCTTCAGAAGTTACCTTTAGTGCCAGAGAACTTGCCTTTATACTCAGGAGGGCTCCCAGGGCCTTTTATGACTGGAGTCCAGCCTGCTGTTAGGAAGCTTCTATCTTCCTCACTCACTTCCCTTTCCCTGAGTTTGGAGATCTGCTCCAGAACCCCATTTGTTGATTGAATCAAACTTTCATGCCATAGGAGTTTGTACATAGAATGTTTTCAGGAGAAAAAATTAATTTAAATATATTTGGAGACTCTCCAGAAAGGTTTTGAATTGTTTCTTTTTTGTTCCAAGGGTTGTACATTTTTCCTCATTGCCTTCGCAGAGAAAGGTGGGTGGATTCAATACAAGAAACAGCCATTTTAAGAAGATATCTGCATCATTATATATACATCATACACATATACATGTGCATGCATATGTATACACACATGTATGTGAACAAATTTCACATGTATATGTATACAGGTAAGTATGAGTACCTCCTGGTGGCTCAGACGGTAAAGTGGGAGACCCAGGTTCGATCCCTGGGTCGGGAAGATCCACTGGAGAAGGAAATGGCAATCCACTCTAGTACTATTGCCTGGAAAATCCCATGGACGGAGGAGCCTGGTAGGCTGCAGTCCATAGGGTTGCAAAGAGTCGGACATGACTGAGCGACTTCGATTCAATTCAACACATGTATATAAATGCATATATAGGTATGCATTTAGGTATGTATGCTAAGTTGCTTCAGTCGTGTCTGACTGTATGGCCCTATGAACTGCAGCCTGCCAGGCTTCTCTGTCCATGGGATTCTCCAGGAAAGAATACTGGAGTGGGTTGCCGTGCCTTCCTCCAGGGGGTCTTCCTGACCCACGGATCGGACCTGCATCTCTTATGTCTCCTGTACTACCAGGCAGGTAGGTTCTTTACCACTAGCACCACCTGGGAGGCCCATAGGTATGTATACATACATATATATATATATATATGTACAGACATACACACACCACATCTTTTTTATCCATTCCTCCATTGGTAGGCATTTAGGTTGTTTCTATATCTTGGCTATTGTGAATAATGCTGCAATAAGCATGAAATTCATATATCGCTCTGAAATCCTGTTTTCATATCCTTTGAGTATATGACCAGAAGTGGAATTCCTGGATCATATGGTAGATCTCTTTTTATTTTGGGGGGAAACCTCCATATTGTTTTCCGTAGTGGTTGGACCAATTGACATTTCCACTAACAGTTTACCTAGGGTTCCCGTTTTATCCCATCCTTACCAGTCTTCTTGATAAATAGCCATTCCAGCAGGAGTGAGGTGATATCTAATTGTGGTTTTGATTTGCATTTCCCTGATGATTAGTGATGTTGAACATCTTTTCATGTACCTAGTGGACATTTTGATGTCCTCTTTGGAAAAATATCTATCTAGATCTACCAATTTAAAAATCAGATTATTATTTATTTGTTAATTTGTATCAGTTCTTATAAATTTTGGGTATTAACCTCTTATCCAATATGTGGTTTGCAAAAATTATCTCCCATTCTATGTGTAGTATTTTCATTTTAATTGTTTTTTTTTTTTTGCTGCGTAGAAGCTTTTGAATGTGATGCATTCTACGTGTTGATTTTTGTGCTTTTGGCCATTGGCAAGACTAATGGCAAGAAGTTTCTTTTCAGTGCTTTCTTCTAGGATTTTTATGGTTTCTATTCAGTTTAAGTTTTTAGTGGTCTATTAATTTAATTTTTGTGAGTGGTATGAGATTGGGATCCAGTTTTATTGTCCTACATATGTTTCTTCAGTTTTCCCAGCACAATTTGTTGAAGAGACTGGCTTTTCCCCTTTGGGTGTTCTTGGCACCCTTGTCAAATAGTAGTTAACTGCATATGCTGGGATATAATTCTGGGCTGTCTATTTTGTCTAGGTGTCTATTGTGGTGGGAGTACCATACTGTTTTTATTATCATGGCTCTATAATATGGTTTGAAGTCTGAATGCATAATATCTCTAACTTTGTTCTTTTTTCTTAGAATTGCTTTGGTTATTCAGGATCTTTTGTGGTTCTACACAAATGTTAGGATTGTCTTTTTCATTTTTGTGAAGAATGGCTTTATTATTTTGATGGGAATGTTGGTGAATCTGAAGATGACTTTGGATAGTTTTGACATTTAAACAATATTATTTTGTCTGATTAAGGGACAGAGGATGTCTTTCCATTTGTTCATGTCTCCTTTGATTTCTTTCTGAAGTTTTGTAGTTTCCATTGTAGAGAGAGATGGATAGTTTTTCACTGCACATGACTGACTCCTTTTAGTGGGCTAGAGCTGCTGCCAAGAGCTGGCTACCCAGCTCGGGGTCAGATTTGTCAGCCTTCATTCTATGTGGCTGCTTCTCCCAGTGGAGTGAGAGCAGAAGTGATGTAGTCACATGTAGGCCTAGGTGGTTAAGAAGTAGAAGGCGTCTTCATGATTTCTGCTCCCCTGTATAGAGAATCCAGCAAGGAAACCGTGATGGTCTTTGGGAATGGAATCATAAGATGAGAGGAGTCAGTTCCAGAAATACCGCCTAGGGGATAGTCACCTCTCCTTGAAGAGCACCCAATTATAGGATTGAGAAATAAACCTGTAAAGTGTCAAACATCTAGGAGTTGAGAATATCTGTTACTGCAATTAGCATTCTGCACCTCATCCTGTCGGCTTAGTACAAATCACAAACCTAAGCACTTTAGGTGACACAAAGATGAGTCTGAAACATCCAGAAGTTTGAAGGAAGGATAGCAAACAATTGTAAGACAAAGTGAAAGTGAAAGTCACTCAGTCGTGTCCAACTCTTTGCGACTCCATGGCCTATACAGTCTATGGAATTCTCTAGGCCAGAATGCTGGAGTGAGTAGCCTTTCCCTATCTTCCCAACCTAGGGATCAAACCCAGGTCTCCTGAATTGCAGGTGGGTTCTATACCAGCTGAGTCACAAGGAAAGCCCAAAGCAGATTAGAATCATTTAGAATTTTAATAAGACTCTTTGAATTGCAAGTGACAGGCATCCAATTTAAACTAGCTTTATCAAAGAGGGAATTTATTAGCAGAATGCTCATATTATTGATAAAAAGATTGAAAAATCAACAAGGATGTAATTGTTTCCTGGAAGAAACTGGGACCAGGGACTTACATATTGCTAATACTCGTTCCTTACAGATCAGCTATGGCCAGAGGAGCAAAGCTGTGGAAGAAATGGTAGCCCCTGTGGGTACCACAGGACTAGCTGGGGGGCTGGGAGAGCAATACTCAGAAGTTAAGAAAGGCTCTTTTATTCTCAGAAGAAAGGAAAAGGTATTTAGCAGACAAAATAATTGGTTTCCTCTACAGATGGAGTAATTCTTTGCAAATTTACCTTTTTTTTGTTTGTTTGTTTAGTGTATTTTGCATTGTTAACATTTCCTGTTTTTATGACTAGCTCTTGAGCTTGAATTAGATCTTTCCTTTTTGTTCCTCTGCCTTCCCCCATGTCCAGGACTGTCTTGTATATAATAGGAATTTAACAATTTTTTTTTATTGGTTGAGAAAATGTAATTAGGGAAGTACAGTGGATTTGGGTCTCTGTATGTTGTCTTGATGCAGACACTCCCTTTTCTTCATGAAATCCTGCTCCTTTACATGAAATTGCAACTCCAGCTAGCAGTGGTTTCTGAACATGCTTTGTAAGTATCCACCTCTGATATGTTCTCCCTACTCTTGCTTCCCTTGGGAACCTAGCCTCCTCCTCCCAACCAGTCTAAAGTCCACCACCCATACCTGATCAGATACAGGGCAAATACCACCCCCGCTGTGAGGTCTTCCTAGCCCATCACATGACACAGAGGTTTTTCTTCCTCTGAACTCCTCGCTCTACTGTCTACTGACTGGTGACCATGTCTTCTTGCATTGTCCTTGTGTAGTTTTACACTGTTACATTTTGTGAGCAATTAACATTTTAAAATAATTAAACATATTATTTAAATTTTGATTTTCTTTTCCAACTAGATTGTGAATTCTTTGAAGAATAGGAACAATCTCTCATGCCCTCTATAATGGTTGATGAAATAGCTTAAATAGTAGGCTTCTGATAAATCTTTGCAAACAGATTGAATTAATTCTTATTTTCAATTTCAAGGCAGTTATCCCATATACAGCACAGCTAAGAGTCTGCAAATATTCACATGAATATAGTGCTTTTTTAAATGAATATTTTTTCCTTTCATTTTTAAATTAAAGGGCTCTGCCAAATGGTTGAGTCGAACATATCAGCGCTCTATTATTATTATTATCTTTTCATTTCTTTAAGATACAACCCTTAGGGATAATGAAACCTATTGCACAGAGTAAAACCAGTCTGGCTGCTTATTGACTTTGCAGAGAAGCAGTTTCTATAAAATTGTAAATGGTAATCATTAATTAGACTGCTTTTCCTACATTGCCCTGTGTAGCGGTGGATGGTATATGTGGTAATCTGAATGTGATATATATGAAAAGCACAGGATGTGTGAAAGAAGGTGAGAAAAAGCTGGGCTGCAGAAGATGAAAAACTACTACAGCTTCTGACAGGATGCAGTATGTGAAGATTAGACAATACCTCGACTCTGAAGAGGGGTAGAGCAGGTTAGGTGCTTTAATTAATCTTAAACGGTTTCCCTCACTGTTTCTTTACCCTCAGCCGCACAACACACCATTTGCTTTTAGCATTCGGACCAAGGTCTCATGCTTTCTGGAATCTCTCTGCTGCCCTCATTGGCTTCTTTTCAGTCATGATTGTCCCTTATTTGCAAATGACGCAGAGTTTAGAGATGGTTTCTTATTTTGTGGCTTTTTTTTTTTTTTTTACAAAATTATGAAAAGGCTTTGTCTGCTGTTGAAATAACAACTCTTGGCTTTAGAGACATATCTCCTCTCAACTTCTCAAAAATTATTCTCATTAATTGCTAAAAATGTACTATAACATGGAGTTTGATATTTGAAGAATTCATAGACTAATAAAAGGTTAAAAAAAGAAATGACTTTAGAGTCTATCTTGTTCACATACCCTGTTATAAAAATTAAAAAAATTCCAATTCTGTGTAGAAAAAGGGCAAAAAAAAAAAAAAAGAGAAAGCAGAGTGCGACACTAACAACCACACATCTTAAAACTTGAAATTCAATTTAAAATTCATAGTACCAATCTAGCAAGTACAAATAATGGCCCAGGTATATTTGTGGTATTGTCCTACATTTTAGTTTGCTTGGTTTGTTAGTCAGAAAGTGAGCAGCTGAAATCTCCCCAGTTACAGGGACGGTGAGTTCAGACTCCTTGTGGGATGTGGTTTTAGTATGTTAATGGACTAGTCCACCCAAATCTGGGGTGGAATGGCCATAACATCCCCTCCCTTGGATTTTCTGTCTCATTGCACTGAAAACCAGCCTTAGTTAGTTAGTTAGTTAGTTAAGTCGCTCAGTCGTGTCCGACTCTTTGCGACCCCATGGACTGTAGCCCACCAGGCTCCTCCAACCATGGGATTCTCCAGCCAAGAATACTGGAGTGGGTTGCCATTTCCTTCTCCAGGGGATCTTCCCGACCCAGGGATCAAACCCAGGTCTCCCGTGTTAGAGGCAGACGCTTTAACCTCTGAGCCACCAAACCAGCCTATTTTAACTTATTTAAAAATTATAATTCTATATTTTCTATTCAAAATATTATAGCTATTTAATTTCAGGAGATATGCTTTATAATTTTATGCTTTTCAAAGTTCCCACCATTGTTGTTGCCGTCTAGTCCCTAGGTCATGTCTGACCCTTTTGCAACCCCATGAACTGTAGCCTGCCAGGCTCCTCTGTTCATGGGATTTCCCAGGCAACAATACTGGAGTGGGTTGCCATTTCCTTCTCCAGGGGATCTTCCCGACTCGAGGATGTAACCCAGGTCTCCAGCATTGGCAGGTGATTTTTTTTTTACCACTGAGCCACCTGGGAAGCCCCAGGGAGCACTAGCAGCTATTAACTGCATATAGTTGGTGCTGATAGGATGACATGAACCACCACGTCTTGTTTTTCTTTTGCAGCAACAGTGGTTAACATTTATTGAATTTTTAGCATGAGCCAAGTTGTTTGCTTACGTCAGTCATCACAGTGATTCCAGGGAGTGAGGTGCTGGTTATTTTGTCCATTTTATTGATGCTGAGACTAAGGCTTAGAGAGGTTACCCAGTTCACTAGGTTTGAATCCAGACTGACACCAAGCCCACCTACTATTATGCTATAGTAATTTTTTAGACAAAGCTCTGTTGGGGTAAGGAGAATATCACCCTTGTTTCTAGCCCCAGAGCACATGAAATAGAGCACAGGGACTCAACGGATGTTCTGTCTTTCTGCGTGACCGGGATGAAAAGGAGAGTAGAATTAGGTATGTAGATAGCTGTCCCTTTTGAGTTGTGACTTTCTTTGTCAGTTCTACCCCTGAGCATTGCTGCTCTGGAAGTCACTGTGGAAACTCAGGGTCCATCTCTAGCTTCTCTCTGCTATTCAAATCTAGATAAGGACAAGGGGTCACCCTTGTAAATGATTAATGTGTTTCCACTTGAAAAGTATTTTCCCATCCGCTGCCATTACCTCCCTGCCAGGTGAATGTGTATGGTAGAGTGCCTGAATTTTTCAGGTTAGCCAAAAATTCTGTCCTGTTTCCCCCTCATAGTCGTCAAAGGTCAATAGTTTGGCATTCAAACTATTATCTTAAGGATTGACTAAGGGCAGTCCCAGAAGCTTGCAAAAATCCGCTGTGATATGGAATCTAGAAAAATGGTATTGGTAAACCTATGTGAAGGGAAGGAATGGAGACAGAGAGGCAGAGGACGGACTTGCAGACACAGTGAGGGGAGACAGTGGATGAATGGAGAAGGTGGCCTCAGCGTGTATACAGTATCCTGTGTGAAATAGATAGCTGGTGGGCAGCTGCTGCATAACACAGGGAGTGTTGCCTGGTCCTCTGTGATGACCTAGAGGGGTGGGGTGGGGGAGGAGAGGGAGACTTCCGAGGGAGAGGATATATGTATAATTACGGCTAGCTTGCACTGTTGTATGGCAGAAACCAACACAACACTGGAAAGCAATTTTCCTCCAATTAAACAATAAAGTCCTCCATGATAGATGAGGTTTTGATGTTTGGTTGGGAAAATATGTGCTTAGAGAAGCAGCCTTCATACATTCTTCTCTAAACTTGACTCTAGTCTGAGTTGCAGGAACACCTGTTTCATTGCTGTTTCAAGTTCACATCCAGATGTGTCTGGTGCCGTGGTCAGTTCCCCCACAGCTGTGGTGCCCCGCAAGCAGGTTGCAGCTCATTGGCGAATCTCTCTGGGGAGTGGGTGTTTTATTTATAGGCAGTGGGAGTTCACGGTGAAGAATGAAGTCTCAGTGGTTGCATTTTCTTTCTCATGATATTGATAAATAAAGCCCAGCATTCCATTCCACACAATGTTTCCAGAACCTGAACTCATGTATTCAGTAAGTGGACCAGGTTCTTCCTCAGCGCCAGTACCTCATTTTATAGACTCTCTTAATTAGGCTGTTTCAGGGTAATGAGATGTCTGTGCCTGTCAGCTGAGGGAGCCAACAACTCTGCTTCCATTCACTGCAGAGAAACAAACACAAGGGCAGCTGGGAGTGAGATTTAAAGGCAGTGCCAGCCCCACCTGATCTGCCTCTGCCAGGGCCCAACAGATGAGATGAGGAATGCAATATCCTGGTTCTCTTTTGCTCTTCCCTCCAAGAGCAGGTCCATGGGAAGTCTGGTGGGATAGATGTCTACTTGTCACCCCTAACACTAACACATGTTCACGACAGTCTAGACACTTTGCCTTGGCCCTTTGAAGTTTGCCTCATTCAGTATTTCTAGGGGTGCTGTGAAGGAGGGACTATTACTATTCCAGTTTGGAGAAGAGGCAGTTGAAGCACAGAGGGGCTCAGTAACTTGCTGCAGGTCACAGGGCTGGGAATGTGGCAGTGCTGAGATTTGATCTCGGTGTGAGAGAGAGAGCTCCTTTGTTCCCTGGGTTGCAGGGAACTCTGCTGGGCCTGACCCACTGGGTGTGGTCCTTATGCCATTTCAAAGGGAGAAGTAAGCTATGCCAGGAAGACAAAGGACTGAGGGTGTTCCCTGCACTGTACTCGGTGACATGAATTCTCACGGTGCACTTCCCAGCCCTAAGCAGTCCAACCCTGCAGGAGGTCCCCTCCCCCCCGGCTGCTCTGGGCCAGGCCACAGCCTCCAGCAGAGAACTGAAACCAGGCTGCCTCTGAAAATAGAGGACGTGGGCAAAGAGGTGGCGGGTTCCTTTCCTTGCTGAGTGGGCACAGTGCCAACTCCTCCTGGAAGAACTCTCCCATCTTCTTTTCTCCTTGACCCAGCAGGAGAGGACAGCTGAGTCTCCAGGCAATTCTTCACTGCCTTTGAACACCGAGTCCCGTTCTAGAGAGATGAGAGGCTGCACATTTATGTTGGGGTGAACTCTGAAAGGTCAGCCTGCCCTTTTTAGAGTAAAAATCTTGCTTTTTACCTCATGTGTTGTCCCACTGGCCTTGTGTGTCTGTGTATGTGAAGAGTAGGCTAAAAGAAGAAGAAACGCCAGGAACCTCATTTAGAGTTTGGATAACATTTGGAGTCAGGCTTGTCTGTTGAAAGAATGCTTGATATGGGATGGTCAAAAACAGGATGACTCTCCTGTTCTGACTGTGAGGTCACTTCTTCTTGGTCAGTGGGCAGTGGCTTTTCCCCATCAGGTGGGACTGAAGAAAGCACAGGGCATGCATTTCTCTGAGAGTGTTCTGAGACATGTGTCTGTCTGTCTGTCCATGAGGGAGCTTCCCTTTTGCAAAGTTTTACTCCATTCACTGGAGGACAAGCCACAGGGTTTCTGCAGGCCTACCTGAGTAAGACAGTTGCCCAAAAGGTACATCTTATGTTGGGGAAAGATAGCAGCCTTGCTCCCACAGCTCTATAAAACTCAATGCTCCAGATGGCCACCCTGCCTGACTCCTTCAGAGCAGAGGCAATCCCCAGATTCAGGGTCATGGCAAAGACATGTCTCAGAGTGTCCCTGTACCACGGCAGTTGTGATCCGGGGGTCCTGTTATATATTTGTGTATATAGCTGTGTATGTATGCATACACACTATATATACATATATACACATACATATGAAATACATCTGAAAGAACTAGGTTCTATGTTTCTGTAAATAGTACCAGAATGGGTAACAGCTATTTTCCTTTATGAATGGGTTGTGAGAAGAAAAACTACCAATTAAACTCATAAAAGAAGGCCTGAGAATGGTGTTTTCAATTTCCTTGGTGTAAAGTCATTTCCCCCAGATTAAATTGTCTGTCTCTACCTTCCTGGCTGGTTTCTCTCCGATTAGATTTCTTGGAGTCCTCTTGAATTCATTTCTGTGTTTTGGCTGCTTTATTAACTGTATATGGCTGGCACTTAATTTTATTGGTAGAATTTGGTAAACATTAACAGATTACATGCTTCCCTTCTCCCTTCTTCTCATCCCACATGACTCCTCTCTGCTTTCTCCACCTTGGCCTCAGAGACAAGAACACTTATTACTTTGTTTTATAGTCATCCTGAAAATAGGCACCAGCTCCCGCGTGTGTAGCATACAGAATTTTAATGAGCACAAAGCCAGCTCTTCAGTCCTCCACTCTGATTTGAGCAGGGTGATGTCAACCTATCCAGAAGTATTGAATTGATTTTAAAATTGCTTTCAGGGTGAGTAAATTGGTGGTACCATGTGTTACCCTCAGGCTGCCCTACACCCAGTCACAACTCCCTGTTTATCTGAAGACCAGAATTATTAGAAAATATCTGAATAGATGCCCTTCAAAATATGTTGAGGGAATGTTGGTTTTGTCTTAAGCCTCAATTTTATAAGTTGCCATTATCTTCAGTTTAAAATTGTCAAGCATATTTAGCTTCCAGTTTGAGTATTTTCTTTCTAATTCTAGGATTTGATTCATTTACTAAAACCGGGAATTGCTCTTTTGAATCATCTCTTCTATCCCTCCCTCTTTCCAGCATCTTCCTCCTACATGTTTCTTGGAGCACATTTTGGTGCTTCAACATAAAGAGCACTATATAGTGTTTTGCTTGTATCCCATTCTGCCATGCAAAATGAAAAGCCCTAGCATCCAGTATGTGAAAAACTGACATTGTGAGCTATTTGTAAAAACAGGCTATATTCAGCAAGACACTGTCTTGCTGAATATCAAAGCCAGATAAACTCTCCATACCAAAAAACCAAAGACAATGACAATGAAAATTCCAACCCCAATACATCATCAAATGCATGACAACTATTCCTTCAACTCTATCTTCTTTCCAACTAGCTAGTTTAGGTAGTGATTAATGAGTTAATTAATTAGTAAAGATTTGTAAAGTTCTTTGAAGAATAAACATACTATTTACTGTGAACCTGCCTTTTATAATATTAGGTTAAAGCTACTTTAAGCTACTTGCAAAAACCAAAAACTAAAACCTTTAAAATTTAACTACAATGACTTCAGAAATTTTGTTAACCTATTAAATACCTAACTCCAGTAATTCACCTGGACTTCCCAGGTGGTGCAGTGGTAAAGAACTCTCCTGTCATTAAAATGCAGAAGATGGAAGACACACGGGTTCGATCCCTGGGTTGGGAAGATCCCCTGAAGGAGGAAATGGTAACCCACTCCAGTATTCTTGCCTGGGAGATCCCATGGACAGAGGAGCCTGGGGGATACAGTCCATGGGTTGCAAAGAGTCAGACATGACTGAGCACACAGCACACATACATTGGCAGTTAGGATTACCTTTCACTTAATCTCAGTAACTCAAGGTTTTGATTTTTTTATTTTTAGTTGATTGGACCCTTTCTGCTAGAGAAAATTCCCAGCACGTATTCTTTAACAATGATCATTAATTACTGTAAGTATTCCTGAGATCACCCTCCTCCCACTGAAGCAAATCTGACTACTTAATAATTTGTTAAGCCCTATGAGGTATACAAGAAAATGTATGTTTTATTATTTGTCCCCAAAGAGCTTATAGTACACATATTTCAAAACAGTAATTCATAATATAAGACAGAATTTGATGTGTCAATGAATGGTGTAAAAAAGTTGATGTCCTGGGAGTTGTTGTTGTCGCTAAATCGTGTCCAACTCTTTTTGACCCCATGGACTGCAGCATGCCAGGCTTCCCTGTCTTTCACTATCTCCTGGAGTTTGCTCAAATTTATGTCATTGAGTCAGTCAAACTCTCTAACCATCTCACCCTCTGCTACCCCATTCTCCTCCTGCCCTCAATCTTTCCCAGCGTTAGGGTCTTTTCCAATGAGTTGGCTCTTCGCATCTGGTAGCTGAAATATTGGAGTTTCAGTTTCAGCATCAGTCCTTCCAATAAATATTTAGGGTTGATTTCCTTTACGATTGACTGATTTGATCTCCTCACATTCCAAGGAATTCTCAACAGTCTTCTCCAGCAACACAGTTCAAAAGCATCAACTCTTAGGTACTCAGCTTTCTTTATAATCCAACTGTCACATTGGCACATGACTACTGAAAAAACCATAGCTTTGACTATATGGATTTTTGTCAGAAAAATTACATATCTCTGCTTTTTAATATGCTGTCTAGGTTTGTCATAACTTTCCTTCCAAGGAGCAAGCGTCTTTTAATTTCATCACTCCAGTCATCATCTGCAGTAATTTTGGAGCCCTAGAAAATAAAACCTGGGAGTAGGGAGAAAGATCTTTTTTTTTTTTTTTGTGAGTTGCTTTATTTCCCAAAGGAACTCAACAGAGGCAGGACTTTGAGTTGGTCTTGGAAGGACTCAGTCTTTGTGGAGGTAGAGCTTATTCCAGACTAAATGAGAGCTGACAATAACAAAGGTAATCCTGACACATGCTTAGGAGTTAGTGCATAGATGGGCCTGACTTGAGGCTGGTTCATTAAAGTAAGAATAAGTTTGGAAAAAACATCAAAGTTGAGAAGCTGAGGAAAATCGTATTTAACTTTGCTGCTGTTGTTCAGCTGCTAAGTCTTGACTGACAGTTTGCGACCCTGTGGAGAGTAGCATGCCAGGCTTCTCTGTTCTTCACTGTCTCATGGAGCTTGCTGAAACTCATGTCCGTTGAGTCAGTGATGCCATCCAACCATCTCATTCTCTGTCATCCCCTTTTCCTTTCGCCTTCAATTTTCCCCAGCATCAGGATCTTTTCCAGTGAGTCAGCTCTTCACATTGGGTGGCCAAAGTATTGGAGCTTCAGCTTCAGCATCAGTCCCTCCAATGAATGTTCAGGATTGATTTCCTTTAGGATTAATTGGTTTGATCTCTTTGCAGTCCAAGGGACTCTCAAGAATCTTCTCCAATACCAGAGTTCCAAAGCATCAATTCTTCGGTGCTCACCTTCTTTACGGCTCAACTCTTGTATGCATGCATTACTACTGGAAAAACCATTCTTTGACTATACGGACCTGTTTTGACAAAGTACTGTCTCTGCTTTTTAATATACTGTCTAAGTTTGTCATAGCTTTTCTTCCAAGGAGCAAGTGTCTTTTAATTTCATGGCTGTAGTTACCATCTGCAGTGATTTAAATCAGTCTCTCACTATTTCCATTGTTTCCCATCTATTTGCCCTGAAATGATTGGACTGGATGCCATGATTTTCATTTTTTGAATGTTAAGTTTTAAGCCAGTATTTTCACTCTCCTCTTTCACGTCATACCTAGAGTTTTTAAGCAAAGAAATTATTAAGTCCTTTATTTCACCACTTTGAAAGTGGTGGAAAAGTAAATCTTATCTGTAAAATAATTAGTCAACCTAGAGTATAGGATGCAACCCAGAGTATAGGACTTATACCAGTTTAGAGCAAAAGGGAAATTAAAATTAAGACTGTGTCTGGAGTGGGTGTAGTATGTACTTGTTCCTCGCCTTTTCCAATAATTATAAGGTGGTGACTTTGAGGGGTTCCTAAATCTTTCAGAATTCCCTCCACATAGCAGTGTTCAATATCTGGGGATGGATATATGAGTAAATAACCACTTGGTTGATGAACATAATAAGATGAACAAGAGCCATCATGTACCACCTGGAAAGAAATTGCCTTTATATAACTTACTTTCTGTTTCATTAGGGATTAACTCATTTTTATCTACATCTGATGTGAGGCTGGACTAGAAAGCAGATCC
This sequence comes from Cephalophus harveyi, assembly GCA_006410635.1. Taxonomy (NCBI): domain Eukaryota; kingdom Metazoa; phylum Chordata; class Mammalia; order Artiodactyla; family Bovidae; genus Cephalophus; species Cephalophus harveyi. The sequence continues at coordinate 351,406 of SJYT01020297.1, read as the reverse complement.
TTTTTACTTTGCATTTAAAAGGTAAATGAAGAGCACAGAGTAAACAGATGAAAGCAAACAGAAAACCAAGTTAAATCAAACAAAAGCCTGACACATCCTACATGTTAACAAACAGAAATAATGTATTGTTGATTGGCTGTCCCTTGGGAGAAAAAGTAGCTAAACAACCTCTTGAAGAAGGACATTTAAATGTTTTCCAGGTGGCTTTTATTCTGTCAGAACCCATTATGCTGAATGGGGATACATATTTACAGCCTGCTAATATCCAGCTGATAAGAAACCATATCTGAATTATTTCTAAGTGTCCTGGGAGCCCAGAGGCAGCTAAAAGCATCTCTGCTCATATGTCACTTTCAATCAATTGCAGCTGTTACCTGAGTTGTCATTTACCCATAATCAAGAACTGGGACTTGAACCTGAATTAAGCTTCAATTTTCTTGCACTTGAAATTCAGCAAAATAGTCAAAAAATAAATATAGTCAGTATTAGTTATATGATGACTTGCCTTTTAAGAGCACTAGGTAATTCAGCAGTAAATTTTGGAATAAATACTCAAGACCCAAAATGATTTCTAATCTTGAGTAAGAGTTTTATTATTTGTCTCTTTTTCTGCAAATATGGGTTTTATTTCAATGAAGATTTCATTTCTGGTATAATTACTAAGATCAGAGTTCGTGTATTGTTGTCATATATAAGGGGTTTAGTAAACTCAGGGGGCATGGATTAAATCTTACTTTATTTGCTTAATATTAAATATCATCTACTTTTATTACGTAGGTTTCTTCTGAAGAACAAAACCCTGGAGTTGCCTTTAGGAACTCAGAGCAGTTAAGCCATGTAACCTCTCTGATTTTCAGGTTTTCCCTCTGGTCTATAAAATAAAGGGTTGAATTAAATGATAGCTAAGGCCTATTATATTACTAAATCTATTATTATTTACGATACTGTGATTTCAGCTGGTTTCCATCCTAACCAGCGGCTACCTCTAGAAGTTCAAACCTGAGGGGAGGTAGTGCATTTGCATTCGTTCATCAGCCGTAGAACTTGGGATTCAATGTGGCAAAGCCTGCTTACAGGCACATTATATGATTCCTCTTTTGCAGCCATTTGCCCCATTTGTTTACAGTGGTTGTTCTCAATAAGGTGGTTCCTGGACCAGCACTGTTAGTATCATGTGGGGACTTGCTATTAATAAAGACACAGATTCTCAGGTGCTGTCCCAGACCTACTGAATCAGGAACTCTGGAGGTAAAGCCCAGCTTTCTGGGTTTTAACAAGTCCTCTAAGTGTTGCTGATGCATGTTATTTTATTTTTTTTTGCATGTTAAAATTTGATGACCTACGGTTAAAATTGTAGGTTCAAACTCTGAGGTGTTAATTCTGTACCCTGACCCTACCTCACATTATTATTGTAAATTCTTCCATTATATTATTTATCAGATTGGAAGAAATGCTTAGCTGGCTCAGCTCTATTGCAACTTGCAGATCTTGAACTTTACGTTTAGATTGAGGTGTTTTTCAGTACCCTTCAAAGGCATCTATTGCACTAATTCCCGGCTCTATACAAATGAAATTCTGTCTTTCCTGATTCCTCAGTGATACCCTGTCTTTGCTTAGACCTATTTCCTTACTGTATACTTCACTCATCCTTGTTCTTTCCCATCTCCATTTCTTGGCTCATACTATTTTCTCCTGGAATAAATTCTGGATTTTCTCTCTACCAATCCAAATCGGTCTAAACTTGCAGATAATTACTACCTCTAAGAAGTTTTTCCTTAATCTCATCCTAGATGGTGATTGCAGCCGTGAAATTAAAAGATGCTTACTCCTTGGAAGGAAAGTTATGACTGACCTAGATAGCATATTAAAAACCAGAGACATTACTTTGCCAACAAAGGTCCGTCTAGTCAAGGCTATGGTTTTTCCAGTGGTCATGTATGGATGTGAGAGTTGGACTGTGAAGAAAGCTGAGCGCCAAAGAATTGATGCTTTTGAACTGTGGTGTTGGAGAAGACTGTTGAGAGTCCCTTGGACTGCAAGGAGATCAAACCAGTTCATTCTAAAGAAGACAGTCCTGGGTGTTCATTGGAAGGACTGATGTTGAAGCTGAAACTCCAATACTTTGGCCACCTCATGCGAAGAATTGATTCATTGGAAAAGACTCTGATGCTGGGAGGGATTGGAGGCAGGAGGAGAAGGGGACGACAGAGGATGAGATGGCTGGATGGCATCACCAACTCGATGAACATGAATTTGGGTGAACTCCGGGATTGGTGATGGACAGGGAGGCCTGGCGTGCTGCAATTCATGGGGTCGCAAAGAGTCGGACACGACTGAGTGACTGAACGAACTAACTAACTAATAGACACTTCTCCCATTAAAATAAAAAAAATTATGTCTCTTGAATACCCTTAAATGTATCATCTAGAACAGCATTCCTCAAATGGAGTTATACAACTCAGTCACCTGAAAGAAGCTTTTAAAAGTATAAATTCCTATGTGCCTCTACCACTAACCTACTGAATCAGACTCTCTTGGGTGAAGGTTTTTACCCAAGAACCCTTAGCCACGTTCTTAGGAGATCCACATGCAGCTAGAAAAGATGTTCAGAAATCACTGAACTAGAAGAGGGGTTGGGACACCAGTTGTGGTAAATATTTTGGGCTGATGAGCCATACAGTCTCTCACAATTATGAATCCACCATCAATCTCAGCACAGCTGTTACAGTACAAAAGCAGCCATAGATGATATTTAAACAAATGGGTGCAACTTTATTTACAAAAAATATGGTCCAGGGGCTATAGTTTTCTGATCCCTAAGCTAGATTAACATTTAATTTAGTAAAAATGAACTACAATGTCTAAACTGTTACTTTATACTCAGTAGGTACTTTTGGAAAGAACTAATAATAATAAATAAAGGAACCCAAAGTAATGTACTTACTGGACCATTTTAAATTTGAATGAGACAATTATTGCAAAGTAATGCTCCTAGATGATTTTGACTAAAATCATGCTGACATATGGAAACTCTTGGTGGTCTGGGGAGAGGGAAGCATGGAGTATACATCTGAATTCTAATTAAGCCTGCTCATTTCTTGGTTTTCCATCTATAAATTAGATTCTACCTAATTGACTTCCTGACAAAGGTTTGATTGAAGAGTAATTTGTTTAATGTTTTGAAAATGCTGCATAGATGCTGAGTGTTATTGCAGAACAAGGTTTCTAAGGAAGAAGCAAGAATTAGCAGCTCAACCCCAACCCGTGTTTTTTTTTTTTTCCTGATTCCTGACAAAAGCTTTAGTTAAATGTCTCCTGGAAAGTGGCACTTTGCCCCCAACTCAAATGTCACTCTGCTCTCCCATTTTACTCAGGAAAACCTCAAATACATTGTGTGGGTGATACTGAAAGACATCAGGATCAAAGTGTATTTAAAGTTGCTAAGAGGAAGCAGATGTTCATTTTAGCTGGGCAAAAGATTCTCAGAGTTTCCAGCGAAATATAAACCTCTTGAAGGCCCCATGGGATCTATGCCTTAAAATGTCATGGTTTTGTTTACGCCTCCCATATGCAAAACAGTGGTGAGATGTGTTGTTCTGGGAGAGATAGAGGGAAGTTAATGAGCTGGAAACAATAAGGGACTCTATACTTGGAAAAAAATTGGAACGGATTTTGTCCTTAAAAAAAAAAAATAGAACAAGATTAGAATAGTCATTTCCCTCAATTCTGCTTTACCTTTATACATATTTTTAAACATCTATCTCTGAATTATTCTGGTTGGCTGGAATACCAATTAGTTTTCTTTAATACTTTTTGCTCTCATCTTTTTCCAAATAGAATAAGAAGTTTTTTTTTTTCTTATCCTTTAGAGATTGTACCTTTCTCAGTATAGTTGGTAACTAAGAGATACTTGCGAAGAAAAGAATAGTTGGTGGCTTTTAAACTTCAGCTGAAACCAAAGTATGAAACTAATGCTTTGAAGAGTGATCTGAATGCAGACAATTATAATTTTCAGCCAGAAAAGATGCTCAGAGACTTGTATTTTTTCCTGATCACAGGGCATCAGGTAAAATGCTAAACAAATGTAATATTTTGTGTATTGTATTTTCTTAAACACTTGAGAAGAAGGTAAGCCAAGGAGGATGAGGGATCCTCCAAGGTGCAAGACCAGCCTACAGCTGAGAAGGAAAGAGGGGAAGCAACTGCCGTGTTCTTGGTTCCTGAACTGCTTTAGAATCATTTCTATGTTAAGGCCACTGTTGTGAGTGGTGAGCTTGTTTTTTCTATTTACTCTTTCTGGGTAAATCAATGAGGGATTAATTGGTCAAAATTGAAATACAACTATAATGTCTATGCTGCTAAGCATATAATTAATGCATTTGGTTTTTTATACTTTTTGTTGAAGTTTGTTAATTTAGTCCTAGATGCTGGTGCCATCATTGGGAACTAAGACAGTTATGAATAGGCTAGGAAGGAGGACTACGGCTTTTTCTAGGGCATTTATCTGAGCGATTGTAAGGAAGCCTGGCTGGTCTTCATTTTGCAAGGCAGAGGGAGGAAAGAACATCTATTACATTTGAGTGATACAAAGACATCTTACACTATAAGCAGCTCATTTCTAGGAACCAGATCTTAATCACATTCTCATGCCCAGACCTGGCAGAGAGAAGATCCCAGTGAAGGTTCTTTGCTGGAAGAATGCCTACCATGTATTAAGGCACAGAGTAGAATTAAAAGCCCATCTGTGAAATAGGAATGGCAGTTACTGGCCTGTCTTTACATCTCATCTCAAGGAAATGGATGAATTATTTCACCTTGTTAAGAAAAGTGCCATAGAGTCAAGATGCAATAGAGCTGGAAGGCACCCTCATTATTCCATTTTTGTAGATGAAGGAATTGAGATTCAAAAAAGAAAAATTTTCCCTGAACACTATTTTGGTTGTGGTTGTTACAAACATTTATGTAGAGCTTGTCCATTTGCACAGTTTATTTTGTTTTCGTTGCTTCTGTTTGATCCCGCTAACAACCCTCCACGTACAGCAGTTCCACTGCACCCGTGAGTGCCACGATTGGTTCCATCTACAAGTATGAAGATACCAAGGGATGACTAGATGTTGCCATTTTATTAAGGGATTTGAACATCTGCTGATTTTAGTATCTCAGTCTAACTCATCTGGAGCCACTTCTCCGGACACAGAGGGACTTATATACTGTTACAATAATAAATTCACCTTATAGATGAGAACACTGGGCTTTAGGGAGATGAAGTGAAGCATCATTTTTGCCTTCTCCCTCTCTTCATTCCTTAAATCTACTCAATCATTCAATCCAGTGGAGACTAACTCTTAAATATTGCTGGAGTCTTCTCATGTTTGCGTATTCCCACTACCCCTGCTATAGAACAAAGTACCTTACATTTTCCTCTTGATGACCGTGACAGCTCATTATTCACCTACTTGATACCAGGTTTGACCCTGACCCCAACCCTATTTCCTGAATATTCTAAAACAAAGATAAGATCACATTACTGCTCATTTTAAAACTTTGAGTAAATCCCAGAGTGCATGTCATTAATGCATGACAGAAATTTCCTTTAGATCCTTTGCCTATGTATTTTGCCGCAGCACTTACACATCCTGTTCTTATTCTCCTCTTCCTTGTCTATAGGCTGTTTCCTGTTCTATAGTTCTCACTGGGTCAGCTGATGATGGGAGAGCAGGACAGGGAACATCTCTTTCAACTTGCAGGTGCATTCATTGAATTCACTTAAATCTCTGTTAGCTAGCCTTGTGCCAGATATTCTGGTAGACACTCAACAAAGTTTTCCTGAATGAATGGTTGACTGAAAGATTGGTTCCTTTAGTTTCATTCAAAGCCAAATTTCCAATATCTTTATTTTCCGATGGCAAGAGGTATGATTTATTTTTCCCAGAATTCTTGACATGTAATGTGATCAAAATAGAGGTTTCATTTGGGGAGTTTTTCCTCTAAATCTTTTCTAATAATCTTTAATCAGTTTGTACTTTGTAGATATTAGGTTGGCCATCTCTTGTAGAATATATGTATGAGTGTATATGTATATATATATATAGAGTTGTGTCCAGTTGTGTCCAACTCTTGTGACCCCATGGACTGCAGAATGCCAGGCTTCTCCATGCCTCACCATCTCCTGGAGTTTGCCCAAGTTCTTGTCCATTGTATTGATGATGCCATCCAGCCATCTCATCCTCTGACACCCTCTTCTCCTTCTGCCCTCAATCTTTACCAGCATCAGGGACTTTTCCAATGAGTCAGTTCTTGGCTTCAGGTGACCAAAAATACTGGAGCTTCAGCTTCAGCATCAGTCCTTCCAATGAATATTCAGGGTTGATTTCCTTTAGGATTGACTGGTTTGATCTCTTTGCTGTTCAAGGGACTCTCAGGAGTCTTCTCCTGAACACAGTTCAAAGGCATCAATTCTTTGGTGCTCTACCTTCTTTACGGTCCAGCTCTAACAGCTGTATGTGATTACTGGGAAAACCATATTCTTGACTATATGGACCTTTGTCCGTATAGAGTCTGGCAGAGTGATGACTCTACTTTTCAACACACTGACTAGATTTGTCATAGCTTTCCTGCCACAAAGCAATCATCTTCTCATTTCATGGCTGCAGTCACCATTCACAGTGATTCTAGAGCCTAAGGAGAGGAAATCTGTCACTGCTTCCACCTCTTCTCCTTCTATTTGCCATGAAGTAATGGGGTTGGATGCCATGATCTTTTTTTTTTTTTTTTTTAACATTTAGTCTTAAGCCAGAGTTTTCACTCTACTCCTTCACCCTCATCAAAAAGTTCTTTAGTTCCTCTTTGCTTTCTGCCATTAGAGTGGTGTCATCTGCATATCTGAGGTTGTTGATGTTTCTCTTGCCTATCCTGATTCCAGCTTGTAATTCATCCAGCCTGTCATTTCTCATGATGTGCTTAGCATGTAAGTTAAATAAACAGGGTGATAACAGACAGCCCTTTTGTACTCCTTTCTCAATCCTGAGCCAGTCAATTGTTCCATACAGGGTTCTAACTGTTACTTCTTGACCCACATACAGGTTTCTCAGGAGACAGGTAAGATGGTCTGGTATTCTCATCTTTTTAAGAGCTTTCTAAAGTTTGTTATGACTCACACAGTCAAAGGCTTTAGCTTAGTCAATGAAGCAGAGGCAGATCTTTTCCTGAAATTCCCTTGCTTTCTCTATGATCCAGCAGATGTTGGCAACTGGATCTCTGGTTCCTCTGCCTTTTCTAAACCCACCTTGGACGTCTGGAAATTTTTGGATCAAGTAATGCTAAAGCCTAGCATGCAAGATTTTAAGCATGACCTTAATAGCATGGGAGATGAATGCAATTGTCTGATGGTTTGCACATTCTTTAGTACTTCCCTTCTCGGGAATTGGATCACAAGGCAGTGATCCATGAAGGGGCCATATAAATATATCTCTCTCTTAATAATTTTACTTTTAAGGGTATTTAATGAATATACTATTAATACTACTAATTTATTAAATCTGGTTGTGAACTTGCATGAATTAACAGTAGATACTATTTTTATCTGAATTTTACAGATGTTACTTCTGTTTTGAAGTATGAAACATTTTAATATATATCTGTTGTTATGTTGCAAATGAAGATTTCATTTCATCCATTAGTCAAGATGTGAAAAGAAGGACACCTTTTTCATTAGCCTTCTATCTTATCATGTTAATATGGACATTTACTTTTAGCATTGATTACTGAGTTCTTCTTTCTGGTGAGTGTATAACAAGTGTGTCAGTATTTTTCTCCTTTAATCTTCAGGATATGGGCCTATTAATTTCTTCATTGACCTCCAATGTGCTTGAAAATTAGGAATAATAAACATGTACAAATTAATGCCTGTTTATATTGAACAGAAAAATATTTTGGATTGAACAGACTTTTGGCTTATATATTGTCCATATAATTTGTTCAATTTTTTTACACTAGCTTTTTAAAACAAAGGCATGAAAAATTTGCATATGCAAATTACAAGAAGTGTTTTTTTCCTTACTGATCTTATACCTTTTGATTTTAGTTTATTTACTCTTTGGTTGGCATTGATATGCCTTTTATTAGTACTTTTCTTTTCACTTCCAAAATGTTGGCCAGCTATGCTAGGTTTGAATATTCCTCTTTTGATGGTGCTCTTAAAGCTAATGGAGGTGAGAGTGTCAGGGAAGGAGGAGGAAGGTATCCTTGGAGGGTTAACTTGGAGGACATGACCCAACCAGTTGAGTTGGTTCAGAATTGGGCACAATTGTGCACATCAGCCTGGACCCTCTTGATACCTGAGGGGGTGTCTCTTGGATGGGATGGGGCTGTGAAGAACAGATGATAGCAAATCTGGGTATGGAGCCTACACTTGATGCAGATGGTGTATTGTATGAGGTAGCCTACATTATTAAAACAGAATCCAAGGATCCAGAAGTGTGGCTCAGTTGCCTTGATGAGTCATAGCATAAGTGGCAACTTCTAGTCTTATGTGTGCCCTGTTAGTTCTTGAACTAATTCTGATCGAACAAGGGGTATTTTGTTACAGCTACCTCCCCCTCGGCCACCTGCAGCCCAGATTAAGTGATTTCTATAACTGTTGACCTAGCTGTGCATGAGCTGTGACACTGGTCCTTTTTGATGCCTGCAGTGCAACCTCTAGCCTGCTCACGACCTGCACCAGGCTCTAAAGTACAGCCCATGAAGCGCATCCCCTGAGTGACAGCGCTTCTACCATACCCCTACTCCACACCATGTTTGTCTGGCTGACCCTTGTTGTCTTTCTGCCCAAGTTTGCGTTGCTGAATCCTAATTTATTTACCAAACACCAAGTCAGAACCATGTAGTATTCTGCAGCACACCATTAGCCCCAGATGTTTATTGGGGTGCTAACATATGTAGACCACTCTCCCAGGATGATGGCTGCTGCCTGGGTCTGGCTCCACTACACCTTTCAGACAACCCAGTACTCAAATACTGGGTCTTGTCCCTTTGGATCTTCTTACCTTCCCCCAGAGCTTGTTGCTGCAATAGGGTCAGTTACCCTAGTCCCTGCTCTAAGGGATTAGATGTCTCTGCCAGCTCCTCCTAACTTCCTTCCTCCCATATTCCTAAATATTCATTATGACTCCTGCCCAAGTTACCTTAAATTCTGAAGCTTCTCAAACCTGATTAGTGTGCTTGGTTTGTCCATTGATTTGTAGGTGACAAATATATGTCAAATGGATTTGTCCCCAAAGGGCAGAAAATAATATGTTCTAGAAGCAAAGAAACCTTTGGGAGCCTTAGGCAGGCATGAAGTTTTCAGTAGCCCATGAGCTTTGTAATCTTACTTTTAATATACTTGTTTTTCTTACCTATCATAAGATTGCTGCCATCAAAAGCCTTGTTGTTATTATGTGTCAGGGCTTTAAAAACTCGAATGCATAATTACCCTGGTTAACAGCAGAGTAGAGTCATAGTCCAAACAGATAAATTAAGCACAGGGCCCTTGGATGTGAGGTCGTGCCTCAAGCGTCACAGGCTGTCTATAAAGCCCCTGTCTGAAGGTGGGTAGAGGTGGCCTGAGATGTAGTGACTTGTGCCTGTGTATAATGGGCCCCATAAATGATACCAGGGCTGGAGGATGACCAGGCAACCAGATTGTGCCACTGTTCTGAGTGGAATAACATCTGAAGGGGGTTCAGGAGGTAAGGTGAATTAGATCACTGGGAAAGTACAAGCAAGAGGTGAATGACTTGGAAGTTTCAGGTGAACACTAAAGATCAGAGAATACGTATTTGATTATTAGAGGTGCCTCAGGTTGTATTTTTCTTTTAAATTCTGCTCTTAACTTTGCTATCAAATTATCCCAACAGATGAAATTAAGAAAATGAAATGATTTTTTTCTAATTTAGATTTTCCAAAAGTGAATTCCAAGAATCAGCTGTGTCAGCGTCCCCCGCAGAAATGCACATTTTCATGCCCCACCTGCTGAATAAGACTATGAAGGATAGCCTCTGTGGATCTGTCCTGATCCTGTATACTCTGAAATTTGAGAATTATTTAGGACCATTTAATTTTGTCCCATCAGGACAAGCTTCTGAGATCCTTGTATATATAACAAGTAGAATGGGCTCTATTTAGAACAAGAAGCCAATGACATAGTTTTCAATCATTTGGGGGTATGGGGAAATGCTTTTACTCCATAAATGTACTTTGGACCATCAGAGATTAGAATAAGCCTAGGTCTACTGTGAGGAGGGCATGGACAGACAGGTAGGCAGAGTGGATGATAGAACATCTGGGACCATCCTGGGGAGCCAGAAAGACTCAGAAGGTCCTTAGGAATCAGTTCAGTTCAGTCGCTCAGTTGTGTCCAACTCTTTGAGACACCATGAACCGCCGCATGCCAGGCCACCTTGTCCATCACCAACTCCTGGCATTTACCCAAACTCATGTCCGTTGAGTCGGTGATGCCATCCAACCATCTCATCCTCTGTTGTCCCCTTCTCCTCCTGCCCTCAATCCTTCCCAACATCTGGGTCTTTTCATATGAGTCAGCTCTTTGCATCAGGTGGTCAAAGTATTGGAGTTTCAGCTCCAGCATCAGAAAGACACCCAAACTGGTATTTATCTTCTGGGTTTCTATTTGTTAGGGCTTGCAAGTGGTGAACCCTAAAATAGCTTGCCTGGGGTTAAATTCATAACTTACTGCCTCAGAATCTTTTGAGGGCTGTATGGAGCTACTCCACCAGAAATTATTGTCTATGAACTTCCTCATCAAAGAATTCAAATTCACTAGAATCTGAGAGTTGGAAAGAAAATAGAACCACATAGGTGGGATCCAGGGTCTAAAAATAGGGTTATGAATCCACTGGTTGACAGAAAGGAGTTTCGTGTAGCTGAGGAATAATTATCTAGATATGTAGAGTGTAATATGGTAGTTACTAGCTAGTAGTAGCAGTTTAAACTTATCAAAATTAAGTAATAATAAAATTTCAGTTCATTAAGTCACACTAGCACATTTCAAGTACTCAGTAGCCATGCCTGGCTATCTCATTGGATAGTGCAGATACAGAACATTTCCATCATCGCAGAAAATTCTGTTGCACAGCACTAATCTAGATGAACTAGTTTTGGTGGAGATGGGAAGAAGGAATGTTTTGATCTGCTGCAAGTCACTAGCTAGGACAGGGTGGAGAATGTGGACCAGTGAAACCAAGATAGCCTAAGTGTAGAAAGGATAGTCTAATTCACGGTGAACCAGGTTTGGCTACTTTCAACCTGGAAAGGCTGAGCATCTATATAGTGTCATTTCAGTTTGTATCTGGGTCAGTTCCCAAGGTGAATTCTGATGCTGTTCTGATTCTATTGAATATCTTCTTTGTTTTTGGAAAAGGTAACGCAGAGGGGTAAGGGAGGCCACCAGGGAAGAGTGCCTGTTAATGAATCAGGTGGCTTGCCCTGTTAAGTTACTAATCAGGAACCGACTGGACTTTCCCATTTTGGTTGGACAAGCTAAGTCCCTCCAGAGGTCCATGTAAATGCTAATCTATCCAAAGAATGCAGATTTGGAAGGGACTAGAGAAGAAGGCAGGCACTTACTTCATTCAAGCAACCCAGAGAATCCAGGTTCTGAGACTGAGTTGGGCTTAGTCAGCCAAATCCATCAAAATTCAAGGGAAGAAAGAATCCCAGGACAGTTGGATCAGCCAGAATTCTCTCCAGTGATGATGAGTATGTGGAAAGAAGAGTGAAAAAATACAAGAGAGTAAACCAGATGTTTTTAGGAAAAATAGCTCTCTTTGTTTTTGTTCAGTTTCCAGGACTCTGATATGAGTACATTTGAAAGGAGCTATGCTTGGGAAGGGGTATAGCACCAGAGAGTCAAAGCCAGCTTTTCCCCAGATAACTACGACCTTTTCTTCACAGGCCAAGCTTGTCTGACAGTCTCATTCTGTTTGAGTTCCTTCCCAGGAGACTCTTCATTTCCAGAAGCAAACAGACTCCTGGCAGACCACCTTTCCAGGCAGCCAGACATGGCTGAATATTAGTGGCAAATAATGTAGCTGGAACTCCTGCTATGATAAGATTCACTGGCAGCCTATCACATGCCAGGAACTTTCAGGGATATTATTTAGTTGATTCCTCATAATGAACCTATGAGAGAGGAATTATAATCCCCATTCCATAAAGAACCAAACTGAGGTTTCCAGAAGTCAGATAACTTGCTTGAGGTTCCTGAACTATACTAGTGAATAGAAGATTTGAACCCGAGTATATTTGATATCAAAGCCCACCCGCATTTCTGCTACTGAAGTACGTTATCAGTTGGACCTAACAGTTAGTCCTTAAAGTTTGAGGCCTAGCTCTTCTTATTGTAGGATTTTGCTTTTGAAGAAAGGAGGGATTTTAGAGCGGCAAGATATGATGATTAATTTTATATGTCAATTTGACTAGATCAGTTTGGTCAGACACTATTTTGGGTGTTTCTGCCAAAGTGCTTTTGGATGAGATAAACATTTTAATTAGTAAAGCAAATTGTTCTCTATAATATGGTGGACTTTGTCTAATCAGTTGAAGTTCTTAATAGAACAAAAGGAATGACTTTTCTGAGCAAGAGGGAATTCTCCAGCAGACTGCCTTCACACTTCATCTGAAACATCAGCTCTCGAGGTCTCCAGCTTGCTGGCTCACATGGCAGATTTGGACTTTCTAGCTTCTATAATCATATGTGCCTATTCTTTAAAATAAATCAATTTATATATAAATATTCATAGCTTATTGATTCTCTTTCTCTGGAGAACCCTGACTAATACACAAGGGACAGAGGGAGAGTGAGGCTTCCCTGTATGAAACAAAATTCAGGAGGTTGGGTCTTGACAGGCACCCCTACCTTAGTTTTATTTATTATAAATACTCCCCAAAGCACTTAAATTTTTATACATTTAGAAATTAAAAGGAATGCATAGAAATAATTTCAAATGGAAACCAAGTATGAATCTCTTTTGCCTAGGCCTCTGTCTTTTCCCACATGGAAGATTCAGAATTTTAGGAGGTTAACCTAAATTTATACAGCTGAAATTTACAGTGATTCTGCAAGCCAAAGAATGATATTTTTTTTTTTAATTTTTATTTTTACTTTATTTTGCTTTACAATACTGTATTGGTTTCGCCATACAAGAATGATCTTATTTTGTGAGTGAAGTATAAACGTTCAGTAAAAATTCAGCATATGCGAGAGCTACTGGGACAGACTGGGAAACATCCTCCAGTTTGTACACAGGTCAACACAATGCCAAGTCTGAGCCAGGCCTCTGGGGAGAGCGGCAAGCAGAGCTCCCACACCCACTCCTTTCACGGTACAGTTGACCCTTAAACAACATGGGTTTGAACTGTGTGGGTCCCTTTATACCTGGATTTTTTTCACAAGTAAATACTACACTACTTCACGGCCCTGGTGCTGTGTGCTAAGTGACTCTGTCGTGTCTGACTCTTTGTGATGCCATAGACTATAGCCAGCAAGGCTCTTCTGTCCATGGGATCCTCCATGGAGATTACTGGAGTGGGGAGCCATTTGCTTCTTTAGGGATCTTTCTGAGCCAGGGATCGAACCCGAGTCTTCTGCATTGCAGGTGGATTCTTTACCATCTGAGTTACCAGGGAAGCACTCCCATGGCCCTTAGTTGTTTGAATTCTCAGATATAGATGTGCAGGTTCAGAGGAACCACAATAACAAGGGCTGACTATAAGTTATATGCGGACTTTTGACTATGAGGAGGGCTGTCTCTCCGAACCCTTGAGGTTGTTCAAGGGTCAACTATAGTTGGTCTCTGTTTGTGTTGTTGTCTGGAGTCATCATAATGGAGTCATCAAAGTCATCATCCATCATTTACATCTTTTTGCCTCTGTGAATCTCCCACTTGGAGCAGTGATCCAGTTAAATGAATTTATTTAATAATTTTCTAAGTTAACCAGGGAGGATTTAAATCAGCTTTAGGGAAGCTGTTAAAAATTTTGAAGAGGGGTAAAAAAAGAAAGAAAGGCTCACTTTAAATGTATTATGAAAGGAAAAAAGAATTGTAGATTTCCATTTGGTGCAATAAATTTTTTTTCCATAGAAATTTAATAATAAATGGTATTGAGGATCTAAATCTGAGAAGCTTATATAAGTTTTTGTTAAACCAGAGTACATTTTCACATGGAATGGACTAGGCCATTCTTTTAGAACATAATCCTTACATTAAATCAAGAAGAGTTTATATAAAGATATGGATTGTGTATCTTACATATGCAAGATCTTTGATGCAAGCCTTCTCATCAAGCCCTACATCCATTCCATCAGCAAGCTCCATTGCTTCTGTCCTTAAGCCCACTGACCTGTTTCTGTTTCCACTGTAAATACTTAATCCAGTTACCGTTATCTTTCCATTTACAGAATCATCTCCTAACACATGGGTCCCCTATCGCATGCCGTGTTTATTTCCTTGGTAGCAGTCAGCACACTTTGTACTTATTAAATGAAGTTTTTATTAATTTGTTTGCTTGCCTGTACATGTATAGTCTTAGTTCCTTGATATGAGACCCAGCTGCCTTGTTTAGTACATTAGTTTTATCTAGGATTTCACTTTCTGTGGTTTCAGTTACCCATGGTCAGCTGAGGTTTGAAAATGTTAAATGGAAAATTTCAGAAATAAGCAATGCATGTTTTAAATTATATGCTATTCTGAGCAGCTCTGCAGCCCTCCTGCTCTGTCCTGCCTGGGACGTGAATGGGACATGAATTATTCCTTTATCCAATGTATCTTACCCTTTAGTCACTTAGGAGCCACTGGTTATTAGATTGACTGTTGTGGTGTCATGGTGCTTATGTTCAAGTCACCCTTATTTTATTTTAAGAATGGCCCCCAAATGCAAGAGTAGTCATGCTGGCAATTCAGATATGACGAAGAGAAGCTGTAGAGCTTCCTTTCAGTAAAATGGTGACAGTTCTGGACCTACTAAGCAAAGAAAAACAGTCATATGATGAAGTGCTAAGATCTACAGTATGAATGAACCTTCTATCTGTGAAATTTTGAAGAAAGAGAAAGAAATTTGTGCTAGTTTTGCTGTTGGAATTCAAAATGCAAAAGTTATGGTCATAGTGTGTAAGTGCTTAGTTAAAATGAAAAAGACATTAAACTTAAATAATAAGATATTTTGAGAGATAGCATTTATATAACTTTTGTTCCAGTATATCGTTATAATCTTTCAATTTTATTATTAATTGTTAACCTCCTACTGTGCTAATTTATAAATTAAACTTTATTGTAGATATGTATATATAGAAAAAGCAGTGTATATAGAGTTCATTACTCTCTGTAGTTCCAGGTCTCCAATGAGGGTTTGGGAATGTTTGCCCTGTGGATAAGGGGGAACTGCTGTAGTGTAGACCTGGTGTCTGGGGCAGAGTTGGTGCCCAGTAAGTATTTGTTTGAATGGAAAATTTACAACACACATGAATGTGGAAGTAGTTAGTTGTTTTTAATAAAGAGCTCACCAGAAGTTTCTTTTTTTAAATGATAAACCACATTTTTGGTCATTTAATGTATTTTATATACATAAATATAATTCACATGAAAATTTTAAAGAGTCTATCTCTGATATAATGCGAAAGCCTCTGAAATTATTTTATAGTAGGTTGAATTCTGACTTTTGTTTCAAATATATACTTATGCTTTTCCTGACTTAAAATGGAAAAAAAAGTACAACCATTTGTATGTCTTTCTTTCCTTCCTTTCTTCCATCCATCTGTCTGTCTATCTACTTCCCAGGCTGCCTAGAATATATTTGGACATAGAAATACCTTCTTTTAGGTTATACAAGTATTTAAGAAGTTTCTTGAGCACTGAAATTTTGTAAAGCAAATTATAGTATGATTTATATTGTTTTATAGATGCTCTTTTTGACTTATTTTCTATTTAATGTAATTTCTAATTGCTATCCCAATCAAATTTGTAAAACAACTCAGAATTATTTTTTGAATAAAAAGTTATTAGGCAATGAAGAAAGTTTTCACCTCCTGCATCTAGTGATGCTTGATTATATTTAAATTTTTCTTGTACCATCTTGTTTTCTGAAGGCAAATCATATCTAGTTCCTCTCTCCTTGTAGGATTTTACAACACAGATGAAAAATGTAGGTTGTGATGCAACAATGAATAAAATGACTTTGAGGGTTCTGTTCTCTATTACATAGACTTATAGAAACAAACAAACAAACAAACTCCTATATGTGTTTAAATCCCGACTTGGGGATTTGTTTGAAGTCTAATTCCCAGGCCAGTCTCAGGATGCTCTGGCTTCTGTTGTGGGTGTTGAACTGGCACAGATTCTGTATGCATTACTTATACCTTCCTTGGGGTTTGTACTGAAAGCCTCATGGATTTAGAAATGGATTAATGCTGGCATTTGGGGTATTACAGATGGAACACCATGGAACTTTATTTCAAATAAACACAATGCATGTATTTCATTTGTCTTCTTTTCAGTGGTTCATAAAGATGAAAAAGAAAAAAATATTCTGCTACTTCTGTTGAAATTAAATTATAGAAATTATATGATTATGATTTTAAGGATTTAGGTTCACCCATTTACATAATAGATTTCTCATGATTGACTAAAAAGTTAATATTAATTCTTTGGACTAAAATATTTTAATGCATTTTTTGCCAAGATCTGTTATTCATTGAAAGCAGACAGGTATCAGCTAATTATGTTTCTTTACAAGTTTGGCTGAGCTGTTTAAGTGAGCTGTAGGCCTACTTATTTTATTAGCCTAAGTACTCAAATCTGATTAATATTTGGACCGTATTTAGTTAGTAGTGTGAAAAAGACTTTTGAAAATTAACCCTGTCATATTTTGGGAAACAGTTAAAAATGTGAAATAGAATAACCTCAAAACTGTCTTCATAGAACAACTAAAGAATTAGCTCAATTTAAAATAAATCATAAGTCATTTAGGAAAGAACAGTTGAAATGCATGCATGCGATGTGGTTTTGTGGGAAAAAAATAGTCACTGAAATCAAGAGATGTGAATTCAGATCCTGGCTCCATCATAATGCTAGGGGTTCAACCCTTGCGTAAGTTATAGAACTTTTCTGAGTTTCAGCTTTTCCAGTTGTTAAATGAGGATAATCATGCCTATCTTACAGACTCACTGTGATATAATGAGATACATATGTGAAGGTGCCTAGCAAGAATAGAATTGCAAGAGATAAAGGAAGGCATGAAATAGGAAGTGAAAGGATGAAGGATGGAGAAGTGAAGGCAAGGAGTCTCTTCTTCACTCCAAGCATCCCTAAAACCCTTTATCCCAGACCCTTTCCCTTTCAGTGGCTCACCTTTTCTCCTGTCAGTAACCATCTGCCTTCTTTAACATAAAGTCGGTGGGATAAAGGACATGTGATACATATATACGGTGGAATATTACTCAGCCATAGAAAGGAATGAATTTGAGTCTGTTGTAGTGGATGAACCTAGAGCCTGTTATACAGAGTGAATTAAGTCAGAAAGAGAAAAACAAATATTGTATATTAATGCACGTATGTGGAATCTAGAAAAATGGCACTCATGAACATATTTTCAGGGCAGGAATAGAGACACAGATGTAGAAAATGGACTTGTGGACTTAGCGGGATAAAGAGAAGGTGGGATGAATTGAGACAATGGCATGGTCATTAACATATATGAACTTCCCTGGTGGCTCAGATGGAGCCATCTGCCTGCAATGCAGGAGACCTGAGTTTGATCCCTGAGGAAATGGCAACCCACTCCAGTATTCTTGCCTGGAGAATCCCATGGAAGGAGGAGCCTGGTGGGCTACAGTCCACGGGGTCGCAAAGAGTAAGACACGACTTCACTTTCACTTTCACTTTCACAGAGAAGGGAATGACTACCCACTCCAGTGTTCTTGCCTAGAGAATCCCATGGACAGGGTAGCCTGGTGGGCTACAGTCCACGGGGTCACGAAGAGCTGGACATGATTGAGTGATTAGGCATATTAACATGTATATACTACCATGTGTAAAATAGATAGCTAGTGGGAGCTCCGCTCGGTGCTCTGTGATGACCTAGAGGGGTGGAATGGAGAGGTGGGAGGGAGGCCCAAGAGGGAGCGGATATATGCCTGTTTATGACTGATTCACCTTTCTGTATGGCAGAAACCAACAAAGCATTGTGAAGCAATTATTTATCAAGTTACTCAAATCTGCATAACAAAGGCCCTGACCGTGAGGACAAGTAGAACTCTTCAGTGGCTTCCTGGTAAGGGTACAGAGCAGTCTTCTGTGTGAATAAAACTTGCTTTCTCATTTTCCTATCTTCCTTTTTTTTTTTTTCCTTTTTAAATCAGACCAGAACAAGATTGCCATCTTAACTCTTCATAAGCTGATGGCTTTTTAGTAAGAAGGGGTTTAGGCCACAGCTGTCCAATAGAAACAGAATGTAAGCCACAAGTGTGAACCACATATGTGATTTTGTTTCCTACTAACTACATGTAAATAAAACATAAAAAGAGATTAATTTTAATAATCTTTTGTATTTAACCCAACATATCCAAAATATTTATCACTTCATTATGTAATCAATATTATAAAATTACTATGCATCCTTTTTTTTTTTTTTTTGCATTTCAATTTGGACTAGCCCCATTTCAAGTGCTCAGTAACCACATGTGTCTAGTGACTACCATATTGCGTGTGTCTGTATGTGTGTGTGTTTAGTCCTGCCTGACTCTTTGCAACCCCATGGACTTATAGCCTGCTGGGCTCCTCTGTCCATGGAGTTTTCTAGGCAAGGATACTGGAGTGGGTTGCCATTTCCTACTCCAAGGCAACCCAGGGATCGAACCCACATCTCCTGCATTGGCAGGAGGATTCTTGTGCCACCTGTATGGTGACCTACGCCTTACTGTATGGCATCAGTTCAGTTCAGTCGCTCAGTCATGTCCGACACTTTGTGACCCCATGAATTGCATAGGTCAGGTTTAAGACTAATTCTTCCCCTTCCCTTTCTGCCCCAGCCTGACCTCTCTTAAAGCTGTCTGAGAAATTTAGGAATAAGCTAAATCACCAAACCCAGATTTTGTCAGGAGAGTGAGAGGCAAGCAGACAGTAAATTAACCAGTATTGTTGTCCAGCTGGTGAGTGCCACAGCCAGAGCTCAAAATCAGTTTTTCTTGATTCAATTTGTTGTTCCTTCCAATTAAACATCTAATTTATGGATTACAATTTATAAACAGAACTATTGGAGCTCAGATAAATGAAGTCACAGTGCGTTTCACCGAGAGGAATTGATAAATTCCTCAAAGAATAAAATGACAGGTGTCTGACACGATTATGTGATCAAGTGGGTAATGCACTGGCCCCTTAATACCATAGGAACCTATGCTCCTGAATTTTATGGAAAAAGAAACCTAGAGGCCTGATTTGCCATGGGAAAAAATAAAGTCTATAAAAATCCTTTAATATGTCATCCTCACACTGATGCTGATGACTCTTGCAGTACATAGTACTATACTTGGCTCATAGAATCTCTCATAAACATTTGCTAAATCACATTAAGCACTTAGTAAATAGAAGATCAAAGCTAGAAGTAGTATTGGAAACCATCTAGTGTAAACTTTATAGAAGACAGTGGGGTCAAAGTGCCCAATAATTCAACAAATTTTAGTACCTTCTCCCTCCCTTTAATGTTTCAGATCCGAGAAGTGACTTGCTCAAGGTCATACAGCCACTACTTCGTAGAATTCCAAGTCTCCGTATATGCCTAGTGACTTTTTAAAAGCATAACTTCAATTCCTCGAATTAGACAGAATTGAATCCACATCTAAGCCATGTCTTGTGAATGGAGGGAGTTTGGAACCTCAAGATATGACATCTAAGTTGGAAACTGAGAAAGCATTTACTGAGCCTGAGAGAATTATCTGTTTCTTGAGAGTGCTGTTAAAAAGCACAGGAATGCAGTTATTTTGAATTTGTTTTAGTGCCCTGGTATTTTTAGAATTTCCCCATAAACACCTCCCTTGAGGAATATTGGCACTAGGCATGCCGTGGTACCTCAGGATGCCTTTAGCACATGCAGTTGACAACTTGACAGAACATCTGGATTCGTGTGTTTCTGAGAAAGCCCAGGTGCCTATTCAAGATATTCTTGCTTTTTGACTCTTCAGTTTGGCTAATTCTTCCCTTCTTTCTTGAGCTCAAGCAGACTTCCTAGCACAGAACCTGGCCACCTGTCAGGATGGAGTTATTTCTGCCCAAACACATGGCTAGGTTCCAGACTGCCAGTTGTTCAATACAGACTCTTTGTTCAGATAATTGAGGGCATGTTTATAAAGCAAGGGCCATACCAGCAAGGGCTGTGGAGTGGCATCCACGCTGAGAAGTTTGATGAAATCAGGCCTCCATATAACTTGGTCTAGCATGGTGATGTTGCTCTGAGAAGTGAGGTGGAAGAAAATATCCCCAGGATAAAAAAGAACAGGATGAAAAATCTTGGTTAAAAAAAAAAGAAAAACAAACAAGATATGGATTTTTTCCTTCCCAGACAGATTGTTAAATAGGCTTTACTTGTTCACTGGGGTCTGGTAATGAAAGTTGACAGGATATTAAGGTTATTTCAGGTTCTACTGTCTCCCAGGGTCACATAAGCCTTCTGTTATGCATGTTAATCCATCTCAGCATTCCTGCCAGGAACTGCCTAAGTAGGGCAATCGGTTTAGTATGCACCCTTCCCTTTTACAGTTTAGTTGAGAGGCAAAACCTACCAATTAGCAGAATATTCATTGAAAATCAAATGATGTTTTTCTATTCTGAAGACACAGCACCAAAATTTGTGATTAATAAATGATGCATCCAACTGCTATTTCCTCAGAAATGCAAATCAAAAAGAAGAAAGCCATATCTCCCTCCTCTCCCCATTTCTTTTTTGGTACATGCATGTGCTCACATGCTCAGGTGTGCATCTGTGAATGTATATAAAACGAAATGCTGAATTTAACTATCATAGACCGGAAATGCTGGTTGGCCAAGTCCAGCTTGTATTCTTTCTTCCTCTTTAGGCCTACCACTTCATCGTCTGCAAACTTACCACCAAATATCCCATTACCTATGGAAGGGGAATAACATCAGAAAGAAAATACTGGAGATATAATTAAATCTTGGTAAAAGGGAGATTGCAGAGGTGTGATTCTAGAACTAATCCTTTAGTAATCATGTGTGCCCCCCAACAGGGGCCTCCCTGGTGGGGACACACCTCCACCATGGACAGAGGAGCCTGGCGGGCTACAGTCCATGGGGTCACAGAGTCAGATACAACTTGGTGACTAAACAACAACAAAGAAACACCAGCAGACATTTTACTGGACAATTCCTTGAAGGAGACTGTGAAATTTTTATGACTGTAAAATAATCAGAACAACCTATTCTCGTGGTTGTTGCTATTTCAACCTTAAACTGATTGTTTTCCACAACTGATGGCCATCATGGCAACAGCAAAGAGTTTGGAATTCATTTGACTGTTAGAACCCAACTTTACCACTTACTAGATGTGTGACCACAAGGAAGATTCTTAACCTCTCCAAGCCTCTGTTTTCTCATATAAATAAAATGGAAGTAATTGTACCTAGATCTTAGGATTCTTACAAAGGTAAATGAGATATACGTACTCTTTGGCTCTGTAATTGGTGATCTTTTAATGGTCACTACAGTAATGATGAAGACAAATAAAAATTCAAGATTAGTTCTAGTGAACTGTTGCTGCCTTTTGTCTGCTTCTTAAGGGTTATGACATTATACCAGAGCAAGGATGCTATGTGCCCTAACCTAAGTGGTCAGTGCAGAAGGAAAAAAATACCTCTTTTTACTCACATTTATCTTTGAACAAAACCATAAAAATAGGTTCCATTCTCTTCTCTTCTGATAAAAGCAAAATGTATTCACTCTAAGTGGCTATTAGAGGGCCAATCTCTGTACAGCCCATTCTATATAATAGGTACTCAAAACTCATTCACTGTATAATGGCTTAATATTTTCTGTACAGTGACTAGTGGTGGTGGAGGCTCCTAATAAAACATTACATCAACTCTTGAACCTCTGAATCTTTGAGGCAAATGTTTTAGTAACATCCTGTAAATACTCCAATCATCTCAAACTGCTGGGATTTCACCTTTGTACCATTTTTAGAAATGTGCCCATTGAGTAATGGGCCTGTCTAATCTGTTTGACGTTTATTGGTGCTCAATGTGTAGCAAGGTTGGGAGATGTAGCAGAGCACACTCTAAATAAATCAATGGAAGAAAGCAAACTAAATCACAGGGGGAAATTACAGTGTCCAAATCATTTATACACTGGTGATTACCATTTCACCTGGGTCCAACTGATGTCACACAGGAGTCTCTAAAGCCCTTGGAATCATTCGTCAACCCGCCTAAGCCTGCTCATCCACACTTCCACACGTATCGCCTGTGGCAGCAGTGACTTACAATAGTCTAGCACAGGCAGATTAATTAGCAAGGAAGGGAACATGTGGGGTAGAAAATGGACTAGATTTAGAGGGGTTCTGCTACCATTTCTGCTCTTAGCTAGCTGTGTCTTCTTAGGGGAGTCACTGTACATCTCTGGACCTCAGTTTCCTTAACAAGAAAATGTATGTGTATCTATGTGTATCTATGTGTTTTTGGAAGTATGTATATAGAAGATTGGTTGTAATTTTCCTAGTTTTGAAAAGATCAGAGCCTCTGTTTCATTGTTATCTAACTCAGAACTTAATATAGAAAACTGATAAAAACATAACTTATGTTTGGGCAAAGGGACCCAGAGCAGACTGGACTTTTACCCATATCCTATGGCAATTCCAAACAGACTTTCATAGATACCTAGAGTTCTCCTGTCTATGTGTGATTACATGGTCTGTAAAGCCCTACCAACTCTAATTTTATTTGAGTGTATGGCAAATTCACCTGGACAGATAAAATGTTGGATTTAGTTTATTTATTATTTATTAATTTTATTTATTTAATTTATTTTAATTAATTAATTAATTAATTATTTTGCAAGTTATGAAAATAATTTATCAAATAATTCTTTATAGTAGTTGGTTTCAAGTCTCATGAGACTGTAGTTTAAGTTCCTTTATATTTTATTAATTTAAAATAATAAAAATGCCCTTTGTGCATTGTTCCCACCACCTATATTATTCTTATAACAAATGGCTAAATTGTGTTCATTTAAAACTCCAAGCTCCTTAGAGAGTCTGTTTCCAGTTAGGATGGTGAAAGTCCCAAGAGACTGTTGCACTCATTCTGTTGATGAGAATAAGTTGGATCATCTACAAAGTCATAGATTGTCCCCCATTAGGGACTCGAGGATTCTAAGAAATCTAAATGAATCACGTTCCAGGAAACACAAGTTTTTCCTAGAAGAGCAGAGATAGCCAGAGATGCTGTGAAACTAGTGGAGGAATGGGAGGTGGGAGGAATCTGATATAGACTAGGATAAGGAAAAATCAGGCAATTGCACTCCTTGGAATTTACCCAAAGGAAATGAACACTTCTGTCCACACAAAAACCTGCACCTATTTATAGCAGGTTTATTCATAATTGCCGGAACTTGGAAGCAACCAGGATATCCTTCAGTAGGTGAATAGATAATCTGTTGTACATACAGACAATGGAATATTATT
Organism: Cephalophus harveyi; assembly: GCA_006410635.1. Classification (NCBI taxonomy): domain Eukaryota; kingdom Metazoa; phylum Chordata; class Mammalia; order Artiodactyla; family Bovidae; genus Cephalophus; species Cephalophus harveyi. Next base: position 327,664 of record SJYT01020297.1, on the reverse strand, counting down.
TGGTGCTAAAAAGAAATGAGTTTATTAAGCCATAAAAAAACATGAAGAGATCTTAGATACATATGCTGAGTGAAAGAAGCCAATTTGAAGATATTATATATGGTATGACTCAAAATCATGGAGATGGTGAAAAGATCTGGTATTGCCAGGGTTTTTCAGTCAGAGGGATAAGTAGGCAGAGCAAGAGGATTTTTAGGGCAGTAAAAACACTCTGTATGGTACCTAATGATAGATCCATGGTGTTATACATTAGTCTAAATCAATAGAATATAATACAACACCAAGAGTGAACTGTAATGTAAACTGTAGACTTCAGGTGATTATGGTGGGTCAGTGTAGGTTCACCAGTGATAACAAATGTACCACTCTGGTGAGGGTGCTGGTAATGAGCGAAGCTCTTCATGGTTTTGGGTAGAGTGATATATTGGAAATCTCTGTACATTCCTCTCGGTTATGCTGTAAACGTAAAACTGCTCCAAAAAAAAAAAAAAAAAAATAGTCTTTAGAAAATAATCATGTAAATATATTAAGGTGTTAATGCAGAGTTCCAAAGAATAGCAAGAAGAGATAAGAAAGCCTTCTTCAGCGATCAATGCAAAGAAATAGAGGAAAAGAACAGAATGGGAAAGACTAGAGATCTCTTCAAGAAAATTAGAGATACCAAGGGAACATTTCATGCAAACATGGGGTTGACAAAGGACAGAAATGGTATGGACCTAACAGAAGCAGAAGATATTAAGAAGAGGTGGCAAGAATACACAGAAGAACTGTACAAAAAAGATCTTCACGACCCAGATAATCATGATGATGTGATCACTAATCTAGAGCCAGACATCTTGGAATGTGAAGTCAAGTGGGCCTTAGAAAGCATCNAAGGCTGTATATTGTCACCCTGCTTATTTAACTTCTATGCAGAGTACATCATGAGAAACGCTGGGCTGGAAGAAGTACAAGCTGGAATCAAGCTTGCGGGGAGAAATATCAATAACCTCAGATATGCAGATGACACCACCCTTATGGCAGAAAGTGAAGAGGAACTAAAAAGCCTCTTGATGAAAGTGAAAGAGGAGAGTGAAAAAGTTGGATTAAAGCTCAGCATTCAGAAAACGAAGATCATGGCATTCGGTCCCATCACTTCATGGGAAATAGATGGGGAAACAGTGTCAGACTTCATTTTTTTGGACTCCAAAATCACTGCTGATGGTGACTGCAGCCATGAAATTAGAAGATGCTTACTCCTTGGAAGGAAAGTTATGACTAACCCAGATAGTGTATTCAAAAGCAGAGACATTACTTTGCCGACTAAGGTCCATCTAGTCAAGGCTACGGTTTTTCCTGTGGTCATGTATGGATACGAGAGTTGGACTGTGAAGAAGGCTGAGCACCAAAGATTTGATGCTTTTGAAGTGTGGTGTTGGAGAAGACTCTTGAGAGTCCCTTGGACTGCAAGGAGATCCAACCAGTCCATTCTGAAGGAGATCAACCCTGGGATTTCTTTGGAAGGAATGATGCTAAAGCTGAAACTCCAGTACTTTGGCCACCTCATGCGAAGAGTTGACTCATTGGAAAAGACTCTGATGCTGGGAGGGATTGGGGGCAGGAGGAGAAGGGGACGACCGAGGATGAGATGGCTGGATGGCATCACGGACTCGATGGACGTGAGTCTGAGTGAACTCTGGGAGATGGTGATGAACAGGGAGGCCTGGTGTGCTGCGATTCATGGGGTCGCAAAGAGTCGGACACGACTGAGCGACTGAACTGAACTGTTAATGGAAAATATGAATAAGAAACATGAATATGAACAGCGAGTCTTAGCAGAGAAATTGTAACAACAGCAAAGACAAATAGAAATGTTGTAAGTGAAAAAAATGAAGAGGGAGGGGACATATGTATATCTATGGCTGATTCATGGTGATGTTTGGCAGAAACCAACACAGTTCTGTAAAGCAATTATCCCTTCAATTGAAAAATGAAAGTAACTTAAAAAAATTATTTGATGGGATTAATACAGTGTGGTGATTTGTGTCCTTTTTTAAAGTAGTTTCTTTAAAAGTTACAATATATGTTTATGTTATCCCAGTCTACCTTCAGACCACATTAAACTAGTTTACAAGCAATGTAAAAATCTTACAACCGTAAAATTCTCTTTATACCTCTCTTACTCTTCTTGCTCATGTTATTATACATTTTACTTTTAAATATGTTAAAACCTTCAGATCATTGTTATTAATTTGTTTAAATGGTCAACAGAGTGATTCAGGCTTTTCTCTCTCTCTCTGTTTTTTTTTTTTTGGTGTACCATGTCTTAGTTGCAGCATGTAGGATCTTAGTTCCTGAGCCAGGAGTTGAACCCATGCCCTCTGCATTTGGAGTGTGGAATCTTAACCATTGGACCACCAGGAAAGTCCCTAGGCCCTTCTTTTAAGTATCTTTCATCTTTTATTCAACATATTCTATCTTTTCTCAACCTCCCACATGTGGAATATTGTCATAATAGCTGGTTTAATGTCCCTGTCTATTAATTTTATCATGTGTCATTTCTGGGTCAGTTTTAATTGATTGATTTTCCCTCTAGTTATGGATTGTGTTTTTCCTTCTTCATGTGCCAGGTGGCTTTTGACTGGATGCCAAACATTGTGAATTTAACCTTGTTTGAGTGCTGTAGGCTTTTGTATTTCCATGCATACTATTGAGCTTTCTTTTGAAACAGTTAAGTTACTTGGAAACAATTTGATCTTCATGGATGTTACTTTTAAAAGGTGAAATGAGAGCTGAATTTGGTCTAGTTTTTCCCAGAACTGAGGCAAGGCCTTTCTTAGTACTTTAACCCAGAAGTTAGTTGGCAAATGTTTCTGTAAAGGACCAGGTGGTAAATATTTTAGGCTTTGTGAGCCATCTAGTTTCAGCTTTAACTACTCAACTGTGTCATTAACTACTCTGTCACTGAAAGAAAACAGACAGTGCATAAAGAAATGAGTGTAGCTGTATTCCAATAAAACTTTATTGACAAAAATAGATGGCAGGCTACATTTGCCTTGGGAGCCATAGTTGCCTACCCTAATCAACCAAGGTTAATTAATGAGGTTTTCTCCCCCTGTGCGGAACAGACACTATTCCTGGCCCCGAGCGAATTTCGAGTGCTATTTCCTGGAACCTCTTTGAGTAGTGTCCTCACTTATTTGTTTACCAGTACTTGGCGGAATATTTAAGGGAGATCCTTTCTCTGCAAACTTTGGAATTTTTCTTTCTGTGCAGTGCTCTCTCTCCTTCGTAATCTGCTCTGTGAACTGTTGGCACTCTGGCTTTTCTGAATTCCCTTCTCTATTTCCTCAACTCAGGTAGTCTGCCCTTTTTGCACCATGGTCTGTAATCTTTTTCCAGAGGGTGAATTGGGGCACTCAAAATCGTTCTCACCTTTTTTGCCTCCCAGGTCTCAGGGATTGCTATTCTTCTTTGCTTGATATCCAATATCTTGGAAGCTGGTCTTTACAGAATTTTAAGTGGAAGGGTAAAGCTGGTCCCTGTTATTTTATCTTTGCCAGAATATATAGTAATAATACCCCCTGGAGAAGGAAATGGCAACCCACTCCAGTATTCTTGCATGGAAAATTCTATGGACAGAGGAGACTGGTGGTCTATAGTCCATGGGGCCACCAAGAGTTTTCATGATACATGAAACTGTGTCCATAAATTATTTCTCCCTAGAACTTGCAAATAGAGCTCTCTTCTGTAAGCAAAAATAAGCATCAAGCACACAACAGATGAATTTATCCATCTGTAAGAGTAACACTATCTTAGAGAATGACTGGGAATTAAGTTATTAGAGAAGACTTGTGGAGTGTGCTTCCCAGGTGGTGCTAGTGGTAAAGAATCCGCCTGTCAATGCAGGGACATAGGAGACCTGGGTTTGATCCCTGGATCAGGAAGATCACCTGGAGAAAGAAATGGCAAGCCAGCCCAGTATTCTTGCCCTGGAAATCCCATGGACAGAGGAGTCTGGTGGGCTACAGCCTGTGGGGTCCTGAAGAGTCAGACATGACTGAGCATAAGCGTGACGTGGAGTATGCAGGTCTAATCAAGATCACTGTAGTATATGTTCAGAAATTAGTGGTAACTGAAGAAGCTACAAATGATCAATTAAGTTATAGCCTATCTCTTTCAGTTTCCACCTTCAACCCTAGAGCTGACCCTCCTTAATGACAAAGGCATAATTCTTTTTCCTCTCTGTTTTCATCTAGCATTATAGCATGGGCATAAGACTATTTTAAAAATGTCTCAGGTAATTCTAATGTACAGCCAGGTGGTTTTAATATAACTGCATGCTGAATAACACTAATTGAAGTAGCATCTCATATAAGAAAACACCCCATTTCAAACTGCGGCAATCATGAAAACTTTTTTTCATTCAGTAAGTGTTTACTAAAGGCTTTCTATGTACTCAGCACAGAACAGGTGCCCACTGGGTATAGAATGAATAAAGGCATGGTCACTGTTCTGAAAATGCTTACCATCTAGTTGAGGAAACAAATACATGTGAAATAATTGAGCAGAAACACAAGCTGTGGATAATTAGCTCTGGAATGGAGTGGATAAAGTGTATGCTGCTGCTGCTGCTGCTAAGTCGCTTCAGTCGTGTCTGACTCTGCGAGACCCCATAGACGGCAGCCCACCAGGCTCCCCCAGCCCTGGGATTCTCCAGGCAAGAACACTGGAGTGGGTTGCCATTTCCTCCCAACGCGTGAAAGTGAAAAGTGAAAGGGAAGTTGCTCAGTCATGTCCGACTATTCACGACCCCATGGATTACAGCCTACCAGCCTCCTCCGCCCATGGGATTTTCCAGGCAAGAGTACTGGAGTGGGGTGCCATTACCTTCTCCGGGACAAACAGTATAGTCTATGAAAATTCAGTAAAGCAGAAAGTCAGTGCAATCTGAAGTAGTCAAGGCAGGCTTTGTCAGAATTGGTATTTTTCTTCAAATAAAATATTTTGAAAGTATATTAATAAGAAAATAGAAATTCTTACTTGCTAGGGACATCCTTTCTTTTTCAATTTAAGATGGATCAATGAAAAATTTGAGAACTAGGTTATACAGTACAATTAATGCTAATAATTTTCAAAAAAAAGTGTCTCAGTAATTTACTTGTGTCTTCAATGTCTAGAAATTCTGTTGGCAGTTTAAAAATGCTTCTTCTCCTAAAAGAAGCATATCTGATACTATTATTATTATTATTTTATTTGAGAAGAAAAGGGAGGGATACTTAACACCTAAAACTAATTGTTTTAATTTTTGGAAATCCAAGAAAGTTTTTTCATAAGCACATCTCCTTATTTTCAACATGTGCCTTTATTAAAAGAAAATATTTAGTCCACATTTTCCTGATTTATTTGACCTAAATAGTGCTTTGTGAAAACTATTCAATTTTTGATCGAATTTAGCTTTTCAAAGAGCTTTAGGTCTATCTATCTATATCGATCTCTCTATCTTCTTTCAGAAAACCAAGAAATGTTTTCTCAGGAGCAGAGCAGATGGAGACCCAAAAGATCAGATCAAAAATGTAAGCAGAACTCTCCTCTTATCCCCATTTCCACTTCCCTTCCAAATCCCATTTGGAAGGCTGGCCCTCTTGTTTGGTGGCCTTTGCCTCCTCTGACAATGGTAAAAGGAGGCCTTTTTAAAATAGAAGCAGTGGTGCAGCACATCCTGTTCAAGGAACAGTAGTGTCTGCACTTAGTGTCTAATGCGTGAAGCAGCTGTCTGAGTTGCTTGCCCCCAAATTGCCTTTGGATAGAAGTAAACAAACATGGACATCCAATGGAGTATATTTGAAACTGACCTCTGAGGCCATCTATTTTAAGCAGATTGTAATTTTGCAAAAGACATGGCCCCATTCCAAATGTTTATTTAGTGTTGAACGGTTTCCAATTGGCTGGTTGGTCAGCTTTTTTTTTTTTTTTTATGGTGTTGAAAACAAAGGTACCAATAATAGATGTTGGATTTGCAGGCAAATCTCGGTGTACAGCTATTCATTTTTGGGGGGTGCCAGAATAAAAATTCACTGTGAGGAGAGAGAGGCAAATAAGTCTGGCTGTATGGCAGCTGGTTTTGTGGCAACCATTGTTATTTCTACCCCTCACACCTGGATGTTAACCTTGTTTAGGAAAGAGTGTTGAAGTCCCTGCCGGCAGAGTTCTTTTTCATAGACTGCATGCTGTGTGCAAAGCACTGGGCTGAACTTCCTGTACATGAGCTCCTTTTGCCTTCACAATGACCAGAAGCAGCAAGTATGGTATACTCTCATTTTAGAGATGAGGAAACTGCACTTCAGAGACCTCCAGCTGTAAGTCTGAAGTGAAGGTTAGTCCCAAGGTTTGATTCCAGAAGTTACTGTCACTTTATTTCACGAAAGATCCACATTAACCAGATTTCCCCTTTCCTGTTGTATGTGCTTATGCTACAGCAATTCTTTTCCCTTCTACCTGTCCCTGGTATGAATTTTGGCTCCAGGATGTGACAAAATGGATGCCTAGGGATGAATATATTTTTTTAAGTGGTAACATTTATTATCCAAGTGCAAAAGAAAGAGTCCTTCAGGGGATTGTACATGTGACCATATTTTCCTGCACATATTTAGAAAGGAGACCAAAAAAACGAAAGCAAAAAATTAAAAAAAAAAACACCTCACAACTGTTCTTGCATATCATTCATCTCACTTCCCTTTGTGCACCAAATGTTAATTTGCTTCTAGAAGAGACTTCTTTAAAGAGAACCTTGGGTTAAAAAGAGCTGTAGGTTAAATTAACTGCATCTTGGCTACTGAAACTGGTCCTTGTGTGCAGAAGGGAGATTTACTCAGCCTTTTTCTCTTCCTACTTTTGGGTCTCTTTCACTGAGGCAGATGAATCATCAATTTTGAGACAGCTCTTGAGGACCTTCTGTCCCAGACATCTAGAGTCACCTTCTAATGGCAAACCATTGTGAGCAAAAATGCCAAGTGTTCCTGTACTTACAAGTCACATCCTTCTCTGTGTAATCATCTTGGAATTACTTTCACAGCCACAAAGTTCTGCGTCCGTGCAAGAGTTTTCCTCTAAGCAGCACTTTTAGGAACTTGAGGAATTGCTGAAGGTAGGGAAAAGTTTTAGGAGATCTAGATTCTAATTAACTTTTCCTGTAATTAACAGTCACCATCCCCTTTGTGCATGCAACTGAGACTCTCAAAGATAAAGGGAAGCACTGAGGATAATAGCAGCCCAGGCCCAAAAACCTCACAGAATTCTTCCCCTTACCAAGATTTTATTTAAAAGTTTTTTTTTTTTTTTTTTAATGTGGACCAGTTTTAAAGTCCCTGTTGAATCTATTAGTATATTTCTTCTGTTCCATGTTGTGTTAGTTTTATTTGACTGTGAGGCATGTCACAGATCCTACTGTCCTAGATCCTTGACCAGGGATTGAACCTGTAGTCACTGCATTAGAAGGCAAAGTCCCAGCCACTGGACCACCAAGGAAGTCTCCCCATTTCCCAAGATTTTAAAGCAAAAATCATCCTAGGAATATGGGTTGCATGAGAAGGAAGGAGAAAAATGATGATTTTTTTAAAAAGCATAAACTAGATGTTATCTTTCTCCACAGAACTGAATAACCTTGTCATATATTAGTGAATACATTTTCTCAATATCCCCATGACATCTATGCCTTCTTTTCTATGACGTTTAATAGTTTATTGCTGGATAGATGATGGTTAAATTTCCCAGTGCACCAATCAGCTTCTCCTGTTTCTTTCTTCTTTTCTCTATTCTTTTTTGTCCAATAGACTGAGCTTCCCCATGCTCCTGGAATAGACTTTTCAGATTCTAGGCTGCTCTTCATGGTGTCTGCATTACCCAGCAACTATCAGTTCTTTCCTCTTTACCTACTGAAATCCTTCCTATCCTTTGAGGCATATGTCAAACCTCACCTCCTCTCATAAGGTGCTTTACACAAAATACTCCTCCAGTGGATAGCCTCTGATAAATTTTCTTGGTCACTCTTGCCATAGTTAATGGTTTTCACTTTTCCAGACTGGATGGACTTCCTGTTTGCCTTCTATCTCTTCTGACTCTCATTCCAACTCTTTCTTCCAGTTTATAGGTTATACAACTTGAGTATGGTCTTTCCAGTCAACAAATCTCTGTCTCCTCTGCACAATTTGCCTCTTTGACCACTTTGACTACTCATTCCAAGACTGCATTTGAAGATTTCCATGCCTTTGCCTCTGAAATCCTCTTTCTAGCACATCCTCTAGCACATCCTCCAATAAGTTTCCCTCTTACTCACTTATTGCTGTGGTTTCAGTCCTAGCATGCAGCAGTTTCTTTTGTTATAGAGTCTTCTTTTCAGCATCTCTCCCCTCCCATTCCTTCTTCATAGTTCACCTTCTTGTGCTATCCTTATTCCCTAAATCACTTTTTCCCTCTCAACTGTCAATCATGTGTCCAACTTAGCCTAGTTAAGTGTGCTTCTGAGGCAGTACTTTTCTCCCTCTCCACCTTGCGGCTGTTTCGCAGTTAATGTCCCTAGTCCTGGCTTTGCCTTCTAAAAGCATCTGCTGCCTCTGTCAAATACACAAGCCGTCTGCCCGCCATGGCCTGTTGTGTCCAACAGAACTTATATTAATACTAATGGAGTTAGGATTGATGCCCACCATCAGAAGAGCCACATAAGCACTCAGAGCCCAGGGTAAAACCCGAGTTCAGTTGTGTCTGAGTTCCGCTGCCATACAGCTGCTCCCCTTCATCTGCTGGGAGTCCCTAGGTACAACCTGCCAAGACCACTGCCCACCCAGGTTCTTAACCACTCAATGAAGTCATTTTTGATTCTGAATTGTTTTGTTTCCTGGTGCCTCTCTGAGTTGCTCACTGCTATCTTGTTTGCCCTTCTTTCTGCCCGACCCCTGGGCAGGGGTCAGGCTCTTCCTGCCTCCTCTTGCCTCTGGACCCTTTCCTCTCCTTCTCAGACTGCCCTCCTGGTTCATCCTCCCCTTTCTAAGAACATGGTTTGCTCTTGCCTTTACTGTCCACTTAGGCCTTCGGGCCCTGTCTGATTCCCTGGGCTTCTGGCTTCCATTGCCTGTACAGATCCTAATCTCAGATCAATTTAATGACTGCATATCGAGCACTTACTATATATAATGCACTGTGTGATTTGTGTCAGAGATATAAAAATAAGTAATACAAGTACTTTGACACAAGGAATTACAGCGTAATGTAAGGGTGATGTATTTGTACAAGGCAGAGTGTGATACATTCTCTAAGTGAGATCAGGAAAGTGAAAGGTGAAGTTCAGTGTGTGTGTGTGTGTTTGTGTGTGTGTGTGTTGGGCTCTGGGTAGTGGTGAACAGGACAGTTTGCTTGGAACAGGTGACATGTAGGACTGATTTGAAGATGAATAGGGACATAGCCAAAGAGATACATGTTTGGACAAAGAGTGAAGTTAAGTTTGGCTAGACTTGCAGTAGTATTTTTCAACAGGAAGATGCTACTATTTTATAGAAGTCACCCACCACTTCTGTGACAGGTGCTTGGGGTGCTAAATGTTCCACTCACTAAATGACATTGTGACCTCCAGTCACTGAGGTAAACAAACACAACTCTGACACAGTTTCCAGATGCCTTGGGGATGGTACCATCCTCCTGAGCAAATCGCTGCAACCATGGATGACATATGGGAAAATCCAGAAAGATCTGCTCAACTGAGGAGTTTCTGCCAAAGTAGGATTGAGTAAGAAGCTACTGAAAGTCTTTAAACATGGATGACAGTCTCTAAGATACTCTTTGGAAAGAATTAGAATATTACTCTGGCAGTGAAATAGAGGACAGCAAACAGGAGAGCCTGGATTACGGGGTGGGAAGAGTCAGAGGCTGCTGAGTAATGTAAATAAGGGATGACAGCAAATTATACTGGATACATACATACAATGTTGCCTTCATTGGGTAAGACAGCCAGTTGGATATGGGGGACAAGGGAGAGTTGAGTCAACAGTGATTCTCAGGTTTTGAACCTGGTGGCTGAGGTGCCATATACAGAAATAGGGTGGTCAGAAGGAGGAGTTGGTTTCAGGGCAAGATGATGAGCTCAGTTTGAAGTCTGTTGTGTTTGTGCAACCCAGGAGGACGTTGAGTGACTGGAGTGGTGCCACCAAAGACCAGTGGCCACTTAATGAATATAAATTATGCTACTTGAAAGGCTATGTTTTTAAGGTCTTTGAGACAAATTGTTTCTTAAGCCCATCACACACTGCCACCCTCTAGTCACTTTGCATCAGCCAGCCTCCTCATCTTCCTCTTTTCTTTTCTCTCCTTTTCTCCCTCCCTCCTTCACTCCCTTCCTTCATTTCCTCTTTCTTTTTCTTTCTTAACAATGAACTTTCATCCCAGTTCAGATCAGAATGCTCCTCAAATTGAAATCAGCATTTTGAATTAGTGACTGAGCTTTTAAATAAAATATTAGGTAATGGATGTACCAGGAATGAACTAAAAAAGATGCAAGCTTTTCTTAATGATTTCAGCTTTATTCCCTGGTGTCTCTCACCGAAGAAAGGTCATGAACAGCAAGGCACAGACACACTGGATCCAGAATTGCTAAAGTAAGTTTTCTCCTCCAGCAGAGTCCCTGAGGATATTGAATCTGGCTGAGCTGTTCAAGGTTTCATATTCTCCCCCTAAGTAAATTAAATCAGGAGCACATCTCATCACAGAGATCCACACAAAAGCCTGCTATACCTTTTTGGCAAGCAGTGCTGGAAATGGAGCTTTTAGAAATTCTAAAAGCCTGCCTCCTCCAGCCATCTGCGTTTGGCTGGTCCAGCTGCGTCCATGGCAGGGGTGGGGGACGGGGCCACGGTGGCAAATTTCATCCATGTCTGAGCCAAACAAAACCCAGATGGACTCCTTTCAACATTTTCTCTCTTTTCCTCAGTGACTTGGTGTGTATTTCTTCCCTGAAGCAGCCGGTGATCCTACTGGGAGTGAGTGGTTACCTAACCTTTTCCCCCAGTGTTGAAAGTGCTTTAAGTGTGAGGGTAAATGAATACAAATAGGAACGTGTTGGGAAGATACAGTAGGGAAGCCTTCTGTGGCTCTGTGAGAAGATACAAATGCCGGCTTAATTAGAAAATCAATCTTGCTGTCCGGCTGATTGATTACAATCCTCTGCTGGAGGTGGGAAAGAGTCGAGTCATGACGAGATAATTTTTTCCTATTACTAAAAGGAGGCCTAATGTACATCTCTAAGCAATTCAGCGTGAAGAACTTGTTAAAAAAACGCCACCTTTTCCCTCATGTTAATTGAATCTTCGAGGGAGAGGAGGAGGAATCACATAGTTTGCATTTGTGAAAACTCTTACTATTTTTTTTCCTAAGGAACCTTGAGTTCTGAGAGGTGATTTAATAACTTTATTTCTAAAAAATGGAGATTTTTTTAATAGGATGGAGGATGGACGCCTGCTCACCACATCCACAGAACACTGGCTTAAGTGATAGGGTTTATATCCCTGGAGGAAAGAGTTTACATGTTTGATGGTCAGTTTACACCTCTTGGCCCTCATCAGTGTCCTCATCAAAACACACGGAGGGTAAAAGTCAGATGTTATTTTGTCTACTTGGGTTTCCCTGGTGGCACAGATGGTAAAGAATCCAGCTATAATGCAGGAGACTTGGGTTCGATCCCTGGGTCAGGAAGATCCCCTAGAGAAGTGAGTGGTTACCTACTCCAGTATTCTTGTCTGGAGAATTCCACAGACAGAGGAGCCTGGTGGGCTACAGTCCATGGGATTACAAAGAATTGGACACGATTGAGCAACTAACAACTTTCACTTTTCAGATGAGAAAATAAGCTGTGAGAGTTTAACCTTACCAAGATCACATGGATAGTGAACAGAGGAGCCTGGAAGAAAAGCAATTAGTCCTGCAAACCCTAGCATTTCCCACACACTGCTTGGCTTCTAAAGAAAGTCAGCAAGAGTAGCTGACCCATCTGTGTTCTCTCTCTTGCCTCCTATTGGTTCTGTGGTCAGATCTGTTTTTCATGCCCCATCCTGCACACATTCTAAATCCAGAAGATAAGTTTTGATTGAACAAAGTTCTCATAGTTCTGATCTGCATTTGTCACACTTCAGTCTTGAAAAGGCAAAGCTTCTTCCCTCAACTGTGGAGCACCATCAGCTATCTCTCTATTGCTTAACTCTTCTACTTTATTTGTCATTTCGCAAATCTGAATAATGATGCAGCTGTAGCTCTCTTCCCCTAAGGATGATCTCTACTGATACTCTTTCCAGCAGAAAAGCCTCTTTGAAAATGCTTGCTGTGAATAAAGTTGGAAGAAAGATTTTAGAAACCTTCCTAGCTTAAAGGATACCAAGAAAAAAGACTTCAGGTCTAGGAGATCCCAGAAGAATGTCCTCTGCTACTTAGAAACCCTTTCCTTGGGTTCTTTCTTGTCCCACAGTATCTCACTTATTCAATAGGTTTTTATCCCAGGATTTCCCCCAACTCATATTGACCCTTAGTCTTGAGCTAAAACATTTTCTCCCTCATTTCAGTGAAGTTTTGCAATTCAACCATTTCATGCACTCTCACATGTGGATTACATTTGTATTATTTAATCATTTCCAAAAAGCCCACAGCCAAGACCAAGCTTATTAGTAAAATGGAACCAGCGTTCTCTGGGCAGTGTTCATCCCAAACTTCATTTTATAAGAAACATAGTGAGGCTTGTTACTAAAATCAAGAGATATTATTTGTTTCAATGTTCAAAGACTGCAAGAATAATGAAATTATACAATAATTTCAAGATTTCATTTTGGGTACTCACTTCAGCATAATGAACTTTATTATGTAATGCTGCAATCATTAAAATAAATCCTTAAAAACAGACTCAGAGAAGGCCATCAGCCATCATTCCATCAAACTCATCTAACTAAAAGAAAGAGAGCAGATGTGACTTCTGTAGCATCATATGTATGGAAATCTCTGACCACACAAAAAAAATGCATACTTTATAAGGAGCATTTATTTGAGGTACCTGTGTTTTCTTCACTCTGTGATCCTCTAGATGTGGTGCTAAAAGGCAGTGAAATATCTTGAGTATTGGAAGCAGAAGGAAGAATGCCCAAACCCAGAGCTGTTGAGAATAGCGTGTGTGTGTGTTTGTATGGGTATGTGAGAATTCAAGGAGAACCATACAATTTCTGTGTATTCTGTACATTGAAGGCTTTTACCACTGTTGTGTGGAACACACTTTGCATATGTTCGGGTAGAGCTTAATTATTATGATTTTACTTCCGAAGCCAAAGATCGTGCTATTCAACCCAATTTACGAATGTGGAGACTGAGGTAGAGACAGTAGATCATTTCCCCAAGGTCACACAGATAAGTCTTGGCATATCCAGATTGTTCCTGTGATCTAACTGCCAAGCTTGTGCTCTTAACCCGCTGTGTACAGTATACTCTCTGTAATTATACATATAGAAATAAACTAGTGGGAAAAAGAAACGTGATGCTTGAATTTGACATTGTCTCACAAAGTATGTTTCCTACGGTTTCATGTATAAAAGTCAATGGTTAATTTGAAAATTGATGATAGTTTGGGTTTCGTTTGCTCTGAGGCTTGATGCGTGCATGTGTACTAAGTCATTTCAGTCATGTCTGACTCTTTGCAACCCCACAGACTATACAGCCCTACAGGTTCCTCTGTCCATGGAATTCTCCAGGCAAGAATACTAGAGTGGGTTGCCATTCCCCTCTCTAGGGGATCTTCCTGACCCAAGGGTTGAACCCGGGTCTCCTGCATTGTGGACAGATTTTTTTACCATCTTCCTTTACCAGGGAAGCCCTGAGGCTTGGTAGAGCTCATAAAATACAGCTGGTTCTTAGAACTGTCTCTCCCCTAAGTATGGAGGTATAAAAATGTTTAAAATGTGTTAAAATTTTGAGATAAATTAGCCATGGATTTATGACACAATATTTTCAAATGCTCCAAAATTTTACAGAGGGCTTCACATTTCAGTGATATTTCTTTAAATATAAAGAACTCCATGGACAATCTTAAGATTCTTACCTTAAGATTTTGCCTCCCCCTTTCCTCTTTGGTTTTGAGAGAAATCAGAATTTGCTCACTTTGTGTTATCACTGACCTTGTAAACATACTTGAGGTAAAAATGATGGCAGAATCAACTCACAATATTTGACCTTAGGAGGTGGGGTTTGGCAAAAACAGCCTGTTGAAGAACAAAACTAGATGGTTTTAGGAATCTGTAGTAGTCCCTTGTATTGTCATATGCTTAGGAAATATTTATTAACATTTTTGGAAATGACTAAGACCCTTTTGGGTAGGCTGGTGTTTTCTCTATTTGTGGTTTTGTATTTATTTCTGACTAATTCCAAATAACAGTGGTAAACCAAAAAATCAGGCAACAAACCCTTTGAGTATACTAGTTTTATGCAGATTTAGATGGTATTATGAGAAAAGAATGCAGATCTCTCCTGAAGAAGAAAGCAAGGTTAAACATTTCCACAGCATCTTTGGTCTCAAATGCAACTCAGTCTACACTTCTCTCCCAAATCCCATTTGCAATGTTTGTCATGTGATGTGGGAAATCACTGGGAAGACCTGTGGAGGTGTCGTATGTCAATAACTGCTACAGATGGCCAGACACTTATGTTTATTTTCTCAGTGACTCTTTCCCATCACCAGTGAGTGAGCTAGGAGAGACATCACTGCTTGCATTTCACAGAGAAGTTCACAGAGATGTTAATAACATATTCAATATATATGAACAGCAATAGTATCATCAGGAGTTGACTCTAAGATTGCTTCATTCCAAAGCCCAGCCTCTTTTCACTTTTCACCACAACACTCTACATTTCATGAATGTTTCTAGCGACTATTTTATACTTGCCTCCTTCTTTTAGAAGAGTGAGTGTGAAACTATAAGGTTTGGATAAGAGAGTAACATTGAATAGGCAAGGTAAGATTGAGCCATTTATAGGCTCAACTAGAGGTTTCATAAATAGCCACAATTGACAGATTTCAACTGCAGACAGATGGTAGTTTTGGCTAGGATCAGCTCAATTCCTCGAAGGTAGTTCTGTGCTACCAGAGCTGGTCTGCTTTACACTCCTTTGGGTTGGCTCAGCATGGAGTGTGATGAGGAGGTTTCATCTGGCTGGACTGAATCTTAATATTTCACAATGTCAGAAATGAAATGAAAGGAAAACTGATATACTTTGTATGTTACTTCCTCTTCCTAGAGATATTATCACAAAGGGATCTGGAATGTAGGTTGAAGAGATATATACTTGAAATTCCTATCTTCTCTCAGTGATAATGGATACTTGTGGCCAGCACAGGTTCAACTTATTTTTAGATCAAATATATAGTTGGTAAACAAACTATATTTTAGGCTTCAATTAAACTCATTTTTCCTTCCAGTCTGTCCCAAATCTAACTGATTGGGCACCTTTCCACTTCATATTCTTGTTTATTTAGAGGAAATATAATCCATATGTTTCACATTCACTTATATTTAATTCATCAAAGTGCTATTTGGCAATCAGCATTTGGTGTCTCCTAGAAGATTCTTGAGGTGTTTTGATAAGATTTAGCTCTTCTAATCAGGACATGGAGAAGGGCATGGCAACCCAACTCCACTATTCTTGTCTGGAGAATCCCGTGGGCTATAGTCCCTGGGGTCACAAAGAGTTGGACATGACTGACGTGACTTAGCACGCACACCCGCAATCAGGACATAGTATGATGTCTGGAGAGAAACAAAGTTTCCAAAGGGCTCTCGGTCAGCTCAAAGCTCCATTCAAAACTCCTTATGAAAGACTGAGTTTAGAAGAGTTCTTTTGTACAATTCACTGCTCTCTGAAACAGCCAGGAGAGATTGCTGGATAAAGGGTTACTGGACTCCTCAAACAGCTTGGTTTAATGTTTATCGTGCTGACACAAATGAACAGATTGATAAATATACTATTTTATTTATGCACTATATACTAAACATTATGCGCTCTGCATACATAGTAAGTAGAACATTAAGGATTTGACTACATAAAAATTAAAAACATATGATTAACTGGTAAGTAATATTGGCAACAAATGTGACAAAGCTATTATACTTAATACATGAAAAAGTATATTTGAAAATAATAATGTAAATATCCCACTAGAAAAATGAATATGACAGAAGGAAACACATGTAAACACACACATATAAATGGAAAATTAACATGTGCAAAAAATTTTGTTTTATTAATACTCAAATGATGCAAATTAAAACAAAATGAGATATAATTTTTAAACTAGCAAATTTGCAAAATAATGTTAAAACAAATGCTACCAAGATTTTTTTTTATATATATAATCTGCAGTTTGAATTGCAAACTGGTAAAATTTTCCTAGGAATTCATTTAACAATATGAATAACATTGTTAAAAGAGTTCATGTCCTTTCATGCAATAATTTTATTTCTAGGAATCTATCCAAAGTTGTGGGCAAAGATTTATATGGAAAAGTATTTATTGCATTGCTGTTTCTAATATTGAAAATAAAAAAGCCAACTTTTCTAACAGTGGAATTAAGTTATGGCTAAAGAGGGTACATTGCATAAGCTATTATTCATTTACTAATATCACACTATGGCATTTAATGTCATGAGGAAATGCTATTGTATAAATGAGAAAAAACAGAAAATGAAACCCATATATGATTCCAACTTTGCAAAATAAAACCAGACACACAAATGCATGAAAATATATATTAAGAGAAACCAGTTGTTATCAATTATGTGATTTTATGCCTTTTAAAAATAATGAGCATGTGTTAATTTTATAATCATAAAACATTAAATATTGCTTATAGTGAAGGAATTCTTTGAATGTCCAATAAGCTAAAGCAGTAGAAGTATATACATCAAAAACTGATATGGTCTTTTTTGGGTTTTTTGATGTCCATTAAATAACTCTTCTTTCCTCATGTTTTCATGGCAATAGTGGAGCCATCTTTGAAAAGATCTATAATTGAAGCTTTGTCTTCATACAAACATGATAATCTAGAAGAAAAAGCATTCACTCTACCTTGTCAGTTAGGAAAAAAGCTCCCACCATTCATATTAGAAGAATTTTCTGATTTCTGAATAAAATTTAGTTGGAAATTTCTTTAGGTACCTTCACTTGAGTTCAGTTCAGTCGCTCAGTCATGTCTGACTCTTTGTGACCCCATGGACTGCAGCACACCAGGCTTACCTGTCCACCACCAACTCCCTTAGCTTAAAGGGAAAATAGTTATTTAAATAAGCCACTTATCTTAAAGAAAACATTTTACATCTTTTCAGAAGGCATTTCCCCCATGAGTTTAGACTTGATTGACTTATCTACCTCATTAGGGAGAAGGGAGTTTGGATACACAGCATAAGAAGATATAGTTGAGAAATTGGAAACTTGTTACAAACAAAATCTAGTCTGGAGAGACAACATGACATGGGAGTGAATTAAAACCTGGGGTTGCATTTTAGTTCTGCCACCTCAAAGATGTGTGAGCTTGTTCCATCATGCTATCGTCCTCATCTGCCTCAAAGCGTTCTTGTGAGGAATACATGTATATGTGTGAATTGTTATTGTTATCATACAATCTATGGAAGATGGTACTAGAAATTATTCTTGTTTTATCTTAATATTGATGAGTTGGACCAGAAGTTTCTTGGTAGAAGTCATTGAAACTTATTAGAAGTCACTGAAACTTTCACTCCAATCTTAACAAATGTCCCCAGAAATTTTAATTTAAGCTAAGAAATATGGATGCCATACTTTTTGTTTGCTGGTAGTCCTACTGTACAATCGCTCTGAAGGCCCTGAAGATCAAATATTCTGTAATATATGTTTTTATATTTACAGTAAACTCTAAAAGAAATGAAATAGGCCACACATCTATCTATTTTATAGCTACCTCATGTCTGTGTGCACCTTAATTTAAATCAACCAGCTGAATGTAATATTTGTGAAGAAAGCTTATCATTTTATAATTTCGAAAAGTTAGAAATAAAAACTGCTCTGGATAAAAGTGGGTAGTGAAGAAGCCATGTCTCAGCTCGAGGAGATAGTGGATGGGCTTGCAGAGAGAGACCCTCAAGGGAAAGTGGAGTCTGCCTGTGGGAAAAGCAGTTGACAACTATTTGTCACAGCAACCCACAGTAGGATATTTTTTTTACCACACTGCAAGGCTTGTGGGATCTCAGTTGCCTGGCCAGGGTTCAAACCTGGGCCCTTGGCAGTGAGAACACAGAGTCCTAAATACTGTGCTGCAGGGGAATTCCCCCACAACTGGATTTTAAACTCCAGGCAGTAGATACTGGACATCCCCAGCCAAGGAGAACCAAGCGTTATCAGTTTAAATTCATGAAGTGACACAGACATTTCTGGAAAAAAAAAATTGAACTTTTTTTCCTTGATAGCAGATTCAAATAAAAGGTCAGGAATGTTCATAGACACTGAGGCAGGCCAGATGAAGAGGGAAAACCAGGACCTCTTGTTTGCTTCTTTGTTTATGCTTCCTGTAAATTAAATTTGGGTTTCTTAATAAGAACTTACATTTTGTTTAATGTCTGTTCTTACTGAGGTTTCTTTTTGTATGATAGGAAAGTATAAGCATAATTTTCTTAATAATGACTAATTTTTTATGCATATAAACTTCAAGTGGGAAGTATTTATTCTGTTTTAAAGATGTGAATTGAGTAACATGACAAAAAGCATTGTGCTACTCCAGAGATTCATTATAGAATTAGTGAGCTTCTGCAATATTTCAATCCAGAAGCCGTTAGGTGGGGATGGGCAGGACTGGCTGCTGAACAGGAAGGAGGTGAGCTGGCAGAGTCGGGGTGGGGCAGGCTGGCATGAGACATCAGAACCTGAGTAAGGTGGCGGCATCCTCGTGAAGGGGGCGAACTGTGGCAGCGTTGGGAGACTGAGTACATATAGGGAGACTGACTCAATAAGTAAATAAGTTAATAATGGTTTTATGCTATTTAAGAAGCAAGTTATAAATTTAGTAAAGGAAAAAAATGCAATGAACCGTGTGATATTAGATTGGAATCGGAGGTCTGATGTGAACTCATTGTTATACACACACACACACTCACACACACAACCTTTTAGCTTCCTAGCTCTGGTCATTGAGAGGCCCCCTGAGCCCTGGCATCCCATTCACAATAAGCACCCCTAGTGGCCAAATCTTGATTTCAAAGTACCATTCTTTACTAAAAGAAGTTGTGATTGTTTGGAGAAATGACTGATTCCAGGATTGGGCCAGAGGAGCTATACAAGAAACCTGGAATATCTTATTGTTCTAGGATGTAGGAAGTACTCAAAGGATGGTGGAACATGATGACAGAAACCTCTTTGAAAGGACTCACATGAGCACTGGATAATCTAAACTTCAAAATAGATAATTTAGTAAAGGATTATAGCTCATTGAATAAAATAGGCTCCTTAAGTCCATACTAATACATCAATGGATAAATAAATTGAGAAAGGTAGATGCTGACTAATGAATGTAGAAAGAATATTTACATTAGAAAATTACCATTTGGCAACTGGTGGCTCAGAGGTTAAAGCGTCTGCCTGCAATGCAGGAGACCTGGATTAGATCCCTGGGTCAGAAAGATCCCCTGGAGAAGGAAATGGTAACCCACTCCAGATTCTTGCCTGGAGAATCCCATAGACAGGGGAGCCTGGTGGGCTACAGTCCATGGGGTGGCAAAGAGTCGGACACGACTGAGTGACTTCACTTCACTTCACTTCACAGTAGTAACTAAGCTGAGAAACATCTATGAGTATTAGAACTAAGGGAGTAAAAGTTTGATGAGGAGAAAATATAGTCTCAAAGAAGTACCTACTATGAAGTATTTACGTATTAATTAAAAAAAGAGTAACTTGAATAAATCTGGGCAATACCATCTTAATCCAATTATCAAAGTTAACTTTACCAGAAAAGAGACACAAGAAATTGTGACCACTTTATAGGACTTCTGAGACTTTACTGTCAAAGATATATAACCTTGATCTAATCATGAGAAAACATCAGGCAGACTCAAATTGAGGGACATTCTACAAATAACCGGCATGCAGTTTTCAAAAGTGTCAAGGGCTTGGATATTATAGAAAGACTGGGGAGCTATTCCATATCTAAGGAGACTAGAGACACAAAGAACTAGATGTTTAAGTCTGTACTGGATCCTTTTGCTATGAAGAACATTAATGGAAAAATCAGTGAAAATTGAATGGGGTCTGATATTAGATATTTTGTTGTTCAGTCACTAAGTGGTGTCCAACTCTTTGCGACCCCATGGACTGCAGCACGCCAGGCTTCTCTGCCCTTCACTATCTCCTGGAGTTTGCTCAAACTCATGTGAATGATACCATCCAACCATTTCATCCTCTGTCACCTCCTTCTTCTCCTGCCCTCAGTCTCTCCCAGCATCAGGGTCTTTTCCAGTGAGTTGGCTCTTTGCATCAGGTGGGCAAAGTATTGGAGCTTCAGCTTCATCATCAGTCCTTCCAATGATTATTCAAGGTTGATTTTCTTTAGGATTGACTGGTATATTAGAGATGATAGTCATGTATCATGTTAATTTCCCCATTGCAATGGCTTTATTGTAATTATGCAGAAGAATGCCTTTGTCTGGAGGAAATTTATGCTAAATTCTTGAGTTATATGATAGTATGTTGATAACTTTAAAGTGGTTTAGGAAAAAACAATTTTTGTATTGCGTTTGCAGCATTTTTATAATTCTAAAATAATTTCAAAATAAAAATTAGCTTTAGTATGAAAAAAGTGAATAAGAAGCGCCCTCTGTCCTCAGGCTATTGTATAGTTGAAGGGCCATGACAACAAAGGTGAAGTCAGCAGGAAAAAGAGGGAGGCAGTCTGGTGACATGGTTACTTTTTGGGCTCTGGAGCCCAACGTCCCATCTTCAATAGTAGCCCTGCCGTTACCAGCCAGGAGACCTTATGGGGATGGAATAAAGTTTGAGGGACTCAGTTTAACTTTGAGGATGATGGTAGTATAACCTTATAGGGTAATGGGAAGTTTATAGAGCATCAGGCAAGTGCATAATACACGATAGCAATTATATTACTAGTTATTGGCAATTAAACTCATGATTATTTGTAGTCAGAGAGATGCATCTAAATTCAAGCCCTGCCACTTTCTATGTGACCTTGAGCAAGTTACTCATTTTTCTAAGGTTCAGGTTCTCCACTGAAAACAGAAATAATTATCATGTTAATGAGTGCCAGTAACAGAATAGGTGTGAGAATTAACTAAGATAATGCAAAATGGTTAGCACTTTCTAAGCACTTTATAAATGTGTTATTGTCACATAAATACAAGATGAAATATTAATAGAATAAATTCCATCAGATAAATTAAAAGCATGTGGCAGTTCTGAGAAGAAGGAAAAACCATCTGGGGAGAAGTAAGGGAAAAGCACTAGGTTGTAGAATTCTCTGGAACAACTGAGAAGTTTTTACTCTGATTAATAGATGCTAAGGCCAGAAGTGGAGAAGGCAATGGCACCCCACTCCAGCACTCTTGCCTGGAAAATCCCATGGACGAAGGAGCCTGGTGGGCTGCAGTCCATGTGGTCACGAAGAGTCAGACACGACTGAGCGACTTCACTTTCACTTTTCACTTTCCTGCATTGGAGAAGGAAATGGCAACCCACTCCAGTGTTCTTGCCTGGAGAATCCCAGGGACGGGGGAGCCTGGTGGGCTGCTGTCTACGGGGTCGCACAGAGTCGGACACGACTGAAGCGACTTAGCAGCAGCAGCAAGGCTAGAAGTAGGGCAGAAGCAGTAGGAGAGAGGAAGAAGGAATGTGGTGGTCAAGGGAGAAACAGGAGTCATTTGTGATCTCTCAGCATTGATAGACAACATGCAGCCAGGAAGGAAGAGCCGGTGTGTGGAAAATACACTGGATTAAAATGTTGAGGGGATGCCAGCAGGAAATGAAATTGGCTCTAGAGAGAGATTTCTTCTCTAGGGAAAAGGAGACTGGAATGAGCAAGAGTGGATGCTGAGCTGATGATGGAAGTCTGTGAACGAATGAGATTTCCAAGGAGGACTGCCCAAGAGATAAGGAAGGAGGAGCTAGGGGCAGAACCAGGGAAAGTGCCTTCATTTAGGGAGGGTGAAGGGAGGATGGGAGTGTTGGGGAGGTGTGAGGGTGAGGAAGAGAGAAAAGTGGTGAATGAATTAGGAAGATGCTAAGTGAGAGGCAAGGGGTAGCTTTGTTCAGAGAAAGAATGCAGAGGGTTGAGAAGAATAAAGGGTGGGAGAAAGATACTGTATTATTTACCTAGCTGGTTGTTGCCAAGTTACGGGAAGGAAGTAAAAGCCAGACTCCCAGGAGTTAAGTGCCAGGGAGAGCATATCTGAGTAAAGGGGCAGGACTTGGAGGAAACTTCTTGAAATTCTAATGCCAAGGCAGACATACCAGGAAGCAGATAAGCTTTCAGTTTCAATCCCCTCACTCTCCCAGACCTTTCCCAGGGCCTAGGATGTACCAGCAGTGCCTTTTTATGGTTATGTAATCTGTAAAACTTACACACTTAAGATATTTGACAGTCTGTTTAACAAAATCCCACAGACTAGGTGGCTTAAACAACAGAAATGTATTTATCATGGTTCTGAAGACCGGGAACTCTAGTCAGTACCAACCTGGTCAGGTGGAGCCCTCCTCCTGGTGTGCAAGATAGCGTCCTGTCTCCCTATTTTCTCACAGTATGGGGGTGGGAGGGATGGAGAGAGGGAAAGAGAGAGAGAGATTCTCTTGAATAAAAGCATTAGTTTTAGGGATTTCTTGGCAGTCCAGTGGTTAAGACTTCACCTTCCATTGCAAGGGGTGTGGGTTCAATCCCTGGTCAGGGAGATAAGATCCCAGATGATTTGTAGTTAAAAAATAAAAACAGAAAACAGAAACAATATTGTAACAAATTCAATAAAAAGCTTTAAAAATGGTCCACATCAAAAAAATCTTTAGAAAAGCATTAGTCTCATCAGGAGATCCCCACCCTCTTGACCTAATCTAGCCTAATTTCTTCCCAAAGCACCAGCTTCCAAATACCAGCACACTGGAAATTAGGCTTTCAACACAGGAATTTTGGAGGAAGACAAACATTCGGTCCATGCCAATGTTTAAGTACAGTAAAAGACTATACTGTATCTTTCTATTCAGGCCCTCCTTTACTCATAGTTCCCCTTTGTTGTGAATAGCATTTGAGTATGTGCTTAGGGAACTAGGGTTAGGGTGTATGGGGATATACTGAGAAGTTCACATAGAGGTAACATATAGTTAAGTTACTGCTAATAGTCTCAGGAATTCTCCCTCCACCCACTGGGCCCTGACTCATCCAGGGATGACATCAAGTGTGAATGTGCCCTTTGACACCTGGCATTAGGAAAACTGTGGAGGAGAAAAGGTTTGAAATGCATAGAACCAGAAGCTAGTGTGTGAAATGTCCTTTTAATTATGAGATGTGTGAAACTGTAAGAAGAGAATCCTTTTTTTGTCAAGGCCCAGTCAAAATGCACATTCTCCCCTATCAGATAAGATAACCTAAAATTCATAATATACCTCTGTGATGAGACATCAGTGACAAACTGGTTAGTGGGTTGTCAGTTCAAAGAAGTTTAAAGATTAGTCATAGCACACACACACAAATTTTTGAAATGTTCTGAAATGTTTCAACTCAGGATTGAAAGAAACTTGATAAAGAATTTTTTACAAATTGGAGAAAAAAATTTTGTCAGCTTACATATTACCAGTAATAGAGTAGGAAGCTAAAACTTTTGGTACTGTAAAAATGAAAACATTAAAAAAGAATTAACTATACTGAAAAGACAGATTGAATCTTTGCCAAATAAGGAAGCAATCAAAGAGAATGCAGATTAAAAAATGAGAGGGAAAATGTTGCAGAGACCAGACAGTTAATAAGTAATTGTTTACATTATTTATTATATTATTTTTATATGTATTACACTATTTTTAATATATTTGTAGACTTTGTTTTATGAAATTGTAATTTGTTGCATTGTTCGCATTCTAAGTAAATATTCACTTTTGTACTTTTGTTTATAAGTTTGAATTCTTTATTTTAAGCAGCCTCCTACCACTAAATTGTATAACCTGCAGGCCCCACAAAACCTGGATCTTCCTCAAATAATAACTGTGCTTTTTTCCTTAGGTTTACTCATGCTTGAACAGAAAACCTAGGATGTCAGCTTTGGGCTAAAATAGATATTAAATATTTTTCATCATTAGTAATTTTTAGATGAGAGATGACCTGAGCATTTTACACGCAAATGGGAAGAAGCTAGCTGGAAGTTATTCAGTCACTAAATTGTGTCCGACTCTTCGCCACCCCATGGACCGCAGCACTCCAGGCTTCCCTGTCCTTCACTGTCTCCCACAGTTTTCTCAGATTCATGTCCATTGAGTTCATGATGCTACCTAACCATCTCATCCTCTGCCTCTCCCTTCTCCTTTTGCCTTCAGTCTTTCCCAGCATCAGGGTCTTTTCCAATGAGTCAGCTCTTTGCATCAGGTGGCCAAAGTATTGGAGCTTTAGCTTCAGCATCAGTCCTTCTAATGAATATTCAGGGTTGATTTCTTTTAGGATTGACTGATTTGATCTCTTTGCTGTCCAAAGGACTCTCAAGAGTCTTCTCTAGTACTATAATTAGAAAGCATCAATTCTTCAGTGTTCAGCCTTCTTTATAGTCCAACTCTCACATCCTTACATGACTGCTAGGAAAACCATAGCTTTGACTATGGACCTTTGCTGGCAAAGTGATGTCTTTGCTTTTTAATATGCTATCTAGGTTTGTCATAGTTTTCCTTCCAGGGAGCAAGTGTCTTTTAATTTCATGGCTAAAATGCCACTGTGACAAGGGCATTGTTGGAGCAGATCTTATTTTGTGAGGATGGGTTAGACAGAGTTGAGAGAACAGCTTTCAAAAGCAGGCACAGACAGTAGTGAAGAAGGAAGGAGAGGGAGTAGACTCTGAATTAGTGTGGAGGGCGGTAGGGGTGTTCCTGTCCTGTGACCTTAATCTTCCAGTTCATGAAGGAGGCCAGGTTGTCACCTAAGTACCAGAAGTGGGTGTTGTTTATAGGGGTTTCCAATGCTTGAGCATGTCATTAAGAACTGTTTTGCAAACTGAAACTGTGAAACAGCAGTGATGAACCTGTTCTCATCTTTCCAAACTCTGTTATTGCTAAAACACAGCACCCAGAGACAATCCCATGGGCTTGACAGTATCTGTTTAAAGCGAAGGGTTTGAGGATAGCCCTATATTTTCCCTATTCTAGTGTCAGAATGATGAGAGAAT
Organism: Cephalophus harveyi; assembly: GCA_006410635.1. Lineage (NCBI taxonomy): Eukaryota > Metazoa > Chordata > Mammalia > Artiodactyla > Bovidae > Cephalophus > Cephalophus harveyi. The sequence continues at coordinate 302,240 of SJYT01020297.1, read as the reverse complement.
AAATCTAAGGTAATAATGCAAGGTTGGTGAGGAGACCGTCAGGTGGGGAACTTGAGTTGTTGCCTTGAGGAAAGGCACAAGGATTTATTTATATATGGCCTTATCCCACACAGATTTAAGGCTGCTTTCAGGAATACATGCAGTAAAATAGCAAGATGTGGTCCATAAATAAAAAATCAAGGCTGGCAAAAGCATAAAATATAGAAGAGCAGACTTCAGATGTGGATTGTCAGGGGTCTTGAAGTAACTGAAGGGTTGCCATGTGGATGCGAATTTAGGGTTATTTGGTTCAAGAGCAGCCGGGGTGGGGTGGGGGATGGGGAGGGGATACAGTGAGGCGTGTATCAGCACAGCATAAAGTGAGACTTTTTAACAAGTGCAGCTGTTTCACAGAGGAATGGAGGTCATGAACTCCTCCTCCATCACAGGAGGCAATTAAACAGAGCTAGGTAGCTCTTTTCTGGCCTGCTATGAGATCCAGCTGATGCAGTGGGTAGACCGGCCCCTGATGTGCCCTGAAGGTCGACATTTAATGATCAAATGAAAGGAACTGTTCTAAACAATGTGCTATAAGTAATGAACTATTCTAAAATATTCCACACAATAATAAAAACTTGTCAACAGTCATGCTGAGTATTTTTTATGACCTGCAGTGTTGTTGCCCACCTTTAAATGCCGTTGCAGACTGCAAACCCAAATTTTCTAAAGCAGAAATGAATAAACTCCACATGGAGGAGGGGTGGAGTGAGAAGTTCATGGGTTATACCTCATCATCATTCTCTGAGTCATCACTGGCAGCTTGCAGAGCTGATGGTATCCCTTCACATAACATTCAACAACAATGGCTCTTGTTCCCTGTCATCTGTCAGGCCCAATGGTAGACCCTGGGGAGACGATAATGTTCCAAAAAGACACAGCCCCTGCTTTCACAGTGACGGTTGCTTAGTGGAAAAATGACATTAATAAAAACAATCACATCTATATACTTACAAAGTCTAATTTGTTGTTCAGTCCCTGATCATGTCCAGCTGTTTGTGACCCCATGGACCAGGCCTTCCCGTACATCACTGTCTCCCAGAGTTTGCGCAAACTCATATCTATTGAGTTGGTGATGGTGTCTAACCATCTTATCCTCTGTCTCCCTCTTCTGCTTCTGCCTTCAGACTTTCCCAGCATCGGGGTCTTTTCCAATGAGTCATCTCTTCACATTAAGTGGCCAAAGTATTGGAGCTTCTGCTTCAGCATCAGCCCTTCCTATGAATATTCAGGGTTGATTTCCTTTAGGATTGACTCATTTGATCTCCTTGTAGTCCAACGGACTCTCAAGAGTCTTCTCCAGCACCACAGTTCTAAAACATCAGTCCTTCGGTGCTCAGCCTTCTTTATGGTCCAACTCTCACATCAGTACATGTCTCCTGAAAAAACCATAGCTTTGACTATATGGACCTTTGTCAGCAAAGTGATGTCTTTGCTTTTAATATACTGTCTGGGTATGACACAGCCTTCTTTCCAAGGACCAAGCATCTTATAATTTAATGGCGGCAGTCACCATCCACTGTGATTTTGGAGTTCAAGAAAATAAAATTTGTTACTACTGTTTCCGCTTCTACTTGCCATGAAGTGATGGGGCCAGATCTTAGTTTTTTGAATGTTGAGTTTTAAGCCAGCTTTTTCACTTTCTTTTTTTCACTCTCATCAAGAGGCTCTTTAGTTACTCTTTGCTTTCTGCCATTAAGGTGGTATCATCTGCATATCGGAGGTTGTTGATATTTCTCCCACCAATCTTTATTCCAGTTTGTGATTCATCCAGTTGGCATTTCTCATGATGTACTTTGCATATAAGATAAATAAGCAGGATGACAATATACAGCCCTGACATATTCCTTTCCCAATTTTGAACCATTTTTTCAATATCTGTTGTTTGTTGTCCATTGTCCCATGTCCAGTTCTAACTGTTGCTTCTTGACCTGCATACAGGTTTCTCAGGAGACAGGTAAGGTAGGTATTCCCTTCTCTTTAAGAATTTTCCACAATTTGTTGTGATCCACACAGTCAAAGGCTTTAGTGTAGTAAATGAAACAGAAGTAGATGTTTCTGGAATTCCCTTACTTTCTCTATGATCCAGTGAGTGTTGGCAATTTGATCTTTGGTTCCTCTGTGTTCTTGCAATCCAGCTTGTGCATCTGGAAGTTCTCAGTTCATGTACTGCTGAATCCTAGCATGAAGGATTTTGAATGTAACCTTACCAGTATGCAAAATGAGTGCAATTTCAGGTATTTTGAACATTCTTTAGCACTGCTCTTTTTTGGGATTGGAATGAAAACTGACCTTTTCCAGTTCTGTGGCTACTGTTGAGTTTTCCAAATTTGCTGTCATATTGTGAGTGAAAGTTGCTCAGTCATGTCCAACACTTTGCAACTCCATGGACCATGAAGTCCATGAAATTCTCTAGACCAGAACACTGGAGTGGGTAGCCTTTCCCTTCTCCAGGGGATCTTCCCAACCCAGGGATTGAACCCAGGTCTCCTGCATTGCAGGCAGATTCTTTACCAGCTGAGCCACAAGGGAAGCTTCTTGCTGGCATATTGAGTTTCTACACCTGATGATATACAACATGTTCTTCCCTCATGCTATAGCACGTCTTACAAAGCTATCCACTATCCTAGAATACCCTTCTCTTTCTTCATAATGCCTATTAGGCCTTATTGAGCTTTTTTAAAATCCTAAAAGATGATGCTGTTAGTACAGCTAATAGGCATTGTGAAGAAAGAGAAGGGTATTCTAGGATAGTGGATAGCTTTGTAAGACGTGCTATAGCATGAAGGGAGAACATGTTGTATATCATCAAGTGTAGGAAAGTGTGAGGCAGGGGAGAGTGATCAGAGGGAGGGTGTTTCCAGCTGCGGGGATGATGTGAGTGAAGGCTCAGAAACATAAGGGACTATTTGAAGAATTGCGTGGCCAGGGTGGCATAAGCTCGGGAGAGAGGGTCCAGGCTGTGCTCAGAGGACTTCTGTCTTTATCCTAAAGGTGATGGAAGCCCTTTGGTTTTACCAAGGGAGAAATATGATCACATTGATATTTTGTTGTTTCGTTTACATGTATGGAATCATTTTAGCTTTGGAGTAGGGTCTAGAATGAGGAGTAGAACAAGAATAAATGTAGCAAGACTATTCTGTAGGCTGCATGAGTGTTCAGGATAAGAGATGGCAGTGATTTGGGCAAAGATGGAGAGAAATGACAGTTTCCTAAAGGTGAGCATGGGATAAGAATGAGCAGGATTTGGCGATGGGTTGGATGGGAGATAAAGGTGTGGGAGAGGAAGTGGTATCAGAGACGACTCCAGCACCTTGCAGCTAAGTGTTCCGTCCACTGATGGGGTGCACCATGATAGGGCTGGTCTGAGACTGGCTGGCAGGAGAGACCTGCTTGACTCACTTGGTTAAGGGCTAGAAAAGACAACTGGTTTAGCTGATTCAAATTCGGTTCAACTCAGTATATTTCTATTCTATCCAGTCCAGTTAGATTATGGAGCAGCTACCAAATAAGGCTTCATGATTGATCCAGACAAGTATGAGTGGCTCTCAACATGGTTGCACAGTCATCTCTTCTACTTGATGGCTGTTTGCATAACCAAAGGTCCCCACACAAAGTGCCAAGTGCCTACAGAGACAGAAATGAAATGCCACCATAACATAGCACTTAGTACTCCTCACAGAGGGCTTGACTGACTTGCAGGAGGATTGGACTGACTTTTGCTAAAGTTGGAGATGAGGCTTCATAGGGTGCCTTTGAGGTCACTGTGCAAGGGCTGATGTGAATGTGGGCAAACCTCCGATACCCCATCGTTGGTCAACCCTGACCAAGCGCTGGGGATTAGAGTATGTACACATGTTCTTAGCCCTGACTTCCTCTCAAACTGCCAGGTGCTTCTTAAGGGATTCTGTGCTCATGTCCTCATTTCCATGGACAATAACCACTCTCTAGTGAGCCCATCTGTGTTTTAAAGCAGCTAGTTGGAAAGGATCTGATAGCTGGGAATTTTCTGACAAAGGCAGTGCATGCCTCTATGTATCTGGGGCTGATGGTTCTACCGCATCGCCACCTGAGGTTGCAAGTGGAAAGCAGGAGCCCCAGCTTCCTCTCTTAGCCATGTCGGGTATCTATATGCACCTTTCCTATGACCTGATGTGTCCCAACTTCTCAAAGGACTACTACCACTCCCCTCCAAAACCCACTCAGAATCTCAGGATAAGCACCATAATCTAAATGCAAATACTTCTGGGAGAACTCCTGTGCTTAATCTAATTTTGGATCTTAATAATAGTGACTGACCCTTGTACACTCAACCCCACTTTCAAAATGTGCTTCTCTAAGTGTTTCATTTAATGCCCAGACAGTCTTATGGGGGTCGGTATCATAATCATCCACAGCGGAACATCTCCAAACCACTAGGTTGTGGCCGAGCTGGGACCCTGCATTTCATGTTTCCACCTCTCCACCAGTTGTTCGTTCTGAATAAAGCAAAGAGATCTGTTTGGGGAGGGGGAGCTTGAAAATGTTGTGAGCAGAGAGGATTTTCCCATTATCCCTTGAAGTCACACAACATAGGCAGCTGTCGAGTTCTCCCCACTTAGTGGTAGTCCAGCTGTCAGCACAAGAGCTAAGAGTACAGGATGTAAAGGGAAATAGGCCTGTATTTGCATACTGATCTTTCACCTCCTGTGTGTGACCTTGAGCAAATGATTACAAATTAGGACAGTACAAAAAGGGACAGAAATCATAGGGCTGTTGTAAGGAATAAATGAATTAATATATATGTATACATATACATGGGGCTTCCCTGATAGCTCAGTCGAAAAAAATCTGCCTGCCAATGCAGAAGAGACACACGTTCAACCCCTGGGTTGGGAAGATCCCCTGGCATAGGAAATGGCTACCCACTCCAGTATTCTTGCCTGGAGAATTCCATGGACAGAGGAGCCTGGCTTGCTGCAGTCCATGGGGTCACAAAAGAGTTGGACATGACTTAGCGACTGAATGACAACAACAAATACATACATACATACACACATACACACATATATACACACAAACATATACATGTATGCCATAGTTTCTGAATCATAGTAAATACTTTTAAAGTATTATTGTGGAGGCAGTGTTATCCAGGGCCCAGCTTTTGGGCTGACCTCAATTTGAACAGGGGAGGCAAATAACTGAAGTGCTGTTTTGCTCCAGGTTGATTGGAAATGACTGATTAGAATATTGTGTCGAGAAGGTTACTGAGGTTTGCTCTGAGATCAGCTGAAATTAATTGGTGTTCCTGTATGTGTGCTCTGTAGTTTTGCCCTTTCTTGAGACCTGTTTGCCGAGTCTGTCAGCCTGTGCCTTTGCTTTGCAGCCTGAATGTCTGCCTTAGGCATTTGCTCAGATTTTTTTGTCAGGACCAGTCTGGCTATGTTCAAACTCAGTGCAGTTTCCAGCTCACAGGGCCACTGCCTGCTTGGGTGAGAGCAAAGGATTTAATGAATAAGAACTATGTATGGATGGGCTCTAACAAGAGGGGTTAGCAGGCTGATTCAAAAATAACTACCCCGCAGCAACTCTGGGTGAGCAACACTTGCTGTATATTTCCATCCAAATAAAAGACATTCATTTTGAAGACCCTGGAACAGCTGTAACTTGAGATTCCCACAACTGCTTGGAAAACTGTCAGTCCTTTCTGAGTGGCAGCAGATATATAAGCAAGAATGCCAGTAAGAATATAAAACTGATTCTGTGAAACAGGGCATGGGTTAGCCTTGCAAGAAGCCAGCACTCTTGAGCACTGATCTGGCTTTCAAGTGTTTTGGGGACAGTATTTTTATGAAGTTTACTGGTTAAACATTTTCTGATCTCTCTTCTGAAAGAATTGCAGAAATACAATAATTATTATGAATGATCTCTTAGAGTAGGGCTTATCAAAGATTCCATTCTGTGATCTGCAGAGAATTCTAACAGTGTGCTATGTTTTTCTTTTGCTTCTACCAAATTTATCAATGTCTCAGGTCATTATTTGCCTGATCACAACAACATGCGTTCATGAATATGTATTAGCTAAAATCCTGCAATTTTATGTGTTAATTTGCTCATGTCTTTAGGTGTTTATAGCAATTAAATGAGACCTTGATAAATTTAGAGGAAACAAAAAAAAGCTTTGATATTATGAGTGCTTATGTGCTTGAATTGCAGGCTCTGAGATAAATTATGTTTTGTGAAACTATTAATTCATTTATGGGTTTATTAAATATTTTCCCATTTGGTTACATTTCTTCTTAGAAAAAAGTCTCTTCTTGGCTGCATTGTTTGGTCTTCTTCTTGTGTTCATTTTAGTTTGTGAATGCAGCTAATCCTTATCTTGGCTAATGTGAATTAGGTGTGTTGTCCTGCTGGGGACCTATCCAGGAGTCTGGAAATTTATTTGTAATGAGTCAGGGTAGCCATGGGGGCAGGCTGCTCAGGGGTCAGAGTTCTGTCTCAATCCCACCTAGTAGGAGGGTACCCAGGTGGAAAGGGATGCATTGCTAGCAGAGGTCACCAGTGAAGAAGGGTCCAGTGACTGAGTTTTGGCTGCCTGAGAAAGAAAACCTGGGAGTTGTGATAGCCCTACCAAGCCCAGTGGTGTGTAATTCCAGTGGTGATGTTCCAAGGGCTTGGTAGAGTAGGGATTTGAAGTGGGGTCCAGAGAAAAAGTACTGGGAATCCTAATTCCATCCTGAGAATTGGGACATAGCAGGGTGGAAATGGCATCAAGGCCCAACAGCATGAGAGTGGCAGTAACTCGGTCACAGGCCACAACTCCAGGAAGAGATGGGTGGGGTTGCCAGATTTAACAAATAAAAATACAGGACATCCAGGTAAATCCAAATTTCAGATAAACAAATATTTTTAAGAGTCAGTAGGTCCCATGTATTATTTAGACATACTAAAAATTTATTTATTGCTTATCTGAAATTTATCAGGGCATCCTGTGTTTTATTTGGCAGCCCTAGGTGTGTGTAAGGGACACTGTTCAGCACTTGTGTGCCTGAGGAAGCCTTACTCATCTGTATGGAGGGGCTGGCTCGGGGTGGGGAAAGTAAGATGGAGCAGGGCTGCTGTGTTTTGTGTATGTGTGTATGACAGAGAAAGAGAAGGAAGAACTAAGAGACTAATATTGAATAATTTTATGTTGGCTTTAAGACCCACTTATTTTCATAATTTTCTGTCTCTTTTTGCAGGGCATGGGTTTGGTTTGCTTTGCAAGTATAAGTTACACTTGGCCTGTGTCAGAGACAGGATATTTGTTGGTTTGTAGCATGAAACTGGCAAAGTTGTGTGTATCCAAAGCAATGCCATCTCATTGAGAATGAAAATTTCAATCCTCCAAAATGGTTGTCCAGATTGCAGTGAACATGTGAATATTTGGAAACATTTGGATGATTGCTATCCTTTGCATAAAAATCCACACGACTGACTCTATTTTTCTATTTTTATCCAGGTATTTTGGAATAATGTAGACAGCTGAAGAGGTTCATCTGCAAGAGAGAATACATAACCATCATGAGGTAGGAAATTTTCAAAACTACTTCTTGATGTTTTTCTTAAGTCTTTATGGTTTGTGTTTATTTTTTTTAATGATTTTATTGATCTCTGGTTCTCATCTCACCCCCTGCCCAGGGCCAAGCACAGAGCTTGGCACATATTAGATGCTGAATAAACTTTTAAAATGAATAGATGGGTAAATTCATATATTATTCTGAAATAATATATGGTGGTTCAGATAGTAAAGAATCTGTATGCAATGCAGGAGACCTGGGGTCAATTTCTGGCTTGGAAAGATCCCCTGGAGGAGGGCATGGCAACTCACTCCAGTATTTTTGCCTGGTGAATCACATGGACAGAGGAGCCGGGTGGGCTACAGTCTACAGGGCCACAGAGTTGGACGTGACTGATTGGGTAACATGTTCACAACACACAGAAATTATACTAAGGATTGAAAAACTATTTATTTCAAAGGGAAAAGAACACATATTTGTTGACTATGCACTGTGAAACAGGCACTGGGCCAGAGACCGTATATCATGGGTCTTTGTACACGTAGACCCACTATGCAGATTTATGCACTACTGCAGTGGACCCCGCTCCAGTGCTCCTGCCTGGAGAATCCCAGGGGCGGAGGAGCCTGGTGGGCTGCAGTCCATGGGGGCGCCAAGAGTCGGATATGACTGAGCGACTTCACTTTCACTTTTCACTTTCATGCATTGGAGAAGGAAATGGCAACCCACTCCAGTGTTCTTGCCTGGAGAATCCCAGGGACGGGGGAGCCTGGTGGGCTGCCGTCTATGGGGTCGCACAGAGTCGGACACGACTGAAGCGACTTAGCAGCAGCAGCAGTCTCCTTGTGAGTAAGCATTCAGTTCAGTTCAGTTCAGTTGCTCAGTCATGTCCGACTCTTTGCGACCCCATGAATCGCAGCACGCCAGGCCTCCCTGTCCATCACCAACTCCCAGAGTTCACTCAGACTCATGTCCATCGAGTTGGTGATGCCATCCAGCCATCTCATTCTTAGCATTAGTAGCCTCATTATACATTGTGAAGACACAGCAGTTGGGTGTATTGTGCAGATCGTGATCTAATAAGAAGCAGGGCTGGGACATGTGAGCCCTCTGTCTGAGCTACTGACATCTCCACTGATGCCGTGCACCTTCTTGGACTAACCTGCAGTCATTGCTCTTGCTTTGGTAGGTCTCATATTACATTGAGAATTTGAATAAAGCCAGGTTCCTCTCCCAGAAACATGAACATAGAAAGGAATACTCCCAATTTTACAAGTACTGCGGGTTCATCGAGCATCCCTGATTAAGGACTTCATAATTAGGATAAGGAGTTCTTTCTGGGAGGTCATGGCTGAAGATCAGGATCAACCTGAAACTGATGTGGCCACAGCCCAGTTCTCTGACAGCCCTGCTCAAGACCCTTCCTTCATGGAGGCTAGAGACCCGATATCTTCTTTCCATGCAAGATCTGCTCAGCCCTCATGGAGCCAATGTGCTTCTTTCATTCTACCAATTGCTGTATATTAAATATATTAATATTCAAAAGTATAGATTTTATGACTCTTAATTTTACTGTTTTAGTGATTGAAGGTGAAAGTGTTAGTCCCTCAGTCATGTCCAGCTCTTTATGGTAACCGCCTGGATTACACTGTGTATGGAATTCTCCAGGCGAGAACACTGGATTGGGTTTCCATTCTCTTCTCCAGGAGGTCTTCCCAACCCAGGGATTGAACCCAGGTCTCCTACATTGCAGGCAGATTCTTTACCATCTAAGCCACCAGGTAGGCCCCTGGTGATTAGAAAATTAATGGATAATAGTCACCCAAATATGTCCGGTGTCAGGAGTAGGGCAGTGACCAAACCAAATGTAGCCCCTACCCAGAGGCAGAGTCACCATGGAGCGAAAGAAGGTGCAGCTCTGTGGCCCCACTAACTCGAGCCCTTTGGAGGTCCTGGGAGAGGCCTTAGGAAAGGGTTCACATAATCGATTGTCATGTTTTATGTAAAATATGCACAGTAAGGTATTTCTGTATGGTTTTTCTTTAAAAGCTGGTCCCCTTCCCCAACCATGGAAGCTCAAGTGTCTGCTTCTCCCCGTCAGTGTCCTCATGGAGCTTTGTGAAAAAGGACTGACATTTGATGGAGGAGCAAAAGACGGATAGATTCAGGGTTGAGGGAGCGCTGGGTAACTATTGCTAGGGGGTTTGGTCTTTTTGTGAGGTGGGCCGTTGAAACTGAGATCTGAAAGATGGTTGTTTTAATTTTGTTTGTTTGTCAAGGAAGGAGCTGCATTAGCAGGTGGAGGGGACTATGGGTGACAAGGCCTGGGCCAGGAGCGGGCAGGGCTGGTGTGAGACCTGAATTGGGTACCCCATGACTGGGGCACAGAGAATGAGGGGAGATTAATGGGCGAGCAAGCTGAGAAGAGTGAACAGTTTCCCTAGGATCCTGTAGGACTTGTTAATTGTTTTGAATTTATTCTAAGAATAGTGAGGAACTGCTGAAGGGGAGTTACATGGTCAGATTTGTATGCTAAGAACACACTCTGGTTGTTGGGTGGAGAATAGATTTTCTTTTTTGCTTTTTTTTTAAAAAAATTTTGACCTCTGGAAACACTGCTTTGAACACAGCTAAAGAAATGAAATATTCCTTAGTGCAATAAGGGGAAATAATTCTCTCAAAGGCCTTGCGTCTCAGTATACAAGAGGACAGAGTGCCCTGGACAGCATCTCACACACTGAATCAGAAGGGCAGGTGGATCAGGGCACCAGGGAGCAGCTGGGGTATCTGTGCTGTTGGTGGTGGTGGGGGTGAGTAAGGTGAAGGTGAAGTTGCTCAGTCGTGTCCGACTCTTTGCGATCCCATGGACTGTAACCTACTAGGCTTCTCCGTCTATGGAATTCTCCAGGCAAGAATACTGGAGTGGATTGCCATTTCCTTCTCCAGAGGATCTTCCCGACCCAGGGATTGAACCCGGGTCTCCTGCATTGCAGGCAGATGCTTTAACCTCTGAGTCACCAGGGAAGGGGCTTTTCTGGCACCCTTGGTTCTTCATCACAGTTGACATCAGGTTGGAAGCAGTGAAAATTGAGGGAGACTATAGAAAACCAAATATTTCAAATCCACAACTTGTGATGAGGATGCAGGTGGTGTCAATGCTAGTGTCAAAAATAATGACACTCTTTAAGATGCATTTCAAGCAAAAGTAGGCTTGCACATGGAAGGACCAATGGGAGAGGAGTTTGAGCGAGAATGGATACACATAATATGTATGACTGAGTCCTTTGCTGCCCACCTGAAACTCTCACAGACATTGTTAATCAGCTATGCTCCAATACAAAATAAAAAGTTAAAGCAAACAAAAGCAGTTCATCCAGCAGACTGCATATAGTAGATTTCCACACCAGGCCTGTTGCTCTCACCTCTTCCCAATGGCTTCCTCCATTCCTTACACTGTTAGACTGGTTTTGCCCCAGACTTTGCTCTGCTACTGTTCCTCTGGAATTGTTCATAGTTTGTTAATATCAGAGAGAATCCCTGATATTGACTTGGCCCAGCAGTGATTCTGTCTGTGAGATGCTATTGTATGGGTTGTGACAGAACAATGCCTCGCTGATTAGACCTGTCCAAGTGTCTGAAGACAGTGTTTGGGGACCTAATGCCCAACTCTCCCTTATAGCACAAAATCAGTTCCACAAAATTCAGCCACCAAGGTTCAGCTCAGCGGGACTGGCTGACCAAGAAGTATTGTAATCATTTTTATTAGGGTGTATTTATTTTGTGTGTTAGTTGTTCAGTCATGTCCAACTTTTTGTGGCCCCATGGACCAAATAGCCTGCTAGACTCCTCTGACCATGAAATTCTCCAGGCAAGAATATAGGAATGGTTTGCTGTTCCCTTCTCCAGGGGATCTTCCAGATGCAGAGACTGAATCCAGGTCTCCTGCATTGCAGGCAGTTTCTTTAACATCTGAGCCACCAGGGAAGCCCATGTACTTATAAGGGAAGGAATTATATAATACATATTTAGATGAAAACAAAGTGTTCATGCTTAGAGGGTAATGAACACTTGTCCATAAAATTAACAGATATACAACATTTTATTTATGATGATGCTAGATAAGTAAGAAAGTAAGATTACAACAGCATATCTTATCTGCCTACATTAAAGCAATCTTGGGAGACTAACACAGGCTCCACATTGCCTATAGTCTAACACAAAATATCAGCACCTAGGGTTAAAAATCTTCTGGTGAGTCAGGAGTGAGGCTTTCGATGTTCTTATCATCTATCAACCTGGAAAGCTTTTCCTAGTCTGTTTGAGGGAGGAGTTTTATATCTGTGTACTTGTCAACTTGAGTGAGGGTTTGAAAAGTCAAAGGAAGGGAAAGGAGCTGATGGTCACTGTCGTGGGGGGAGGAAAGCGAAGGTGGGGGAGCCAGAAGGGCATGGGAGGAGGAGGGTGAGGAGAAGGGAGGCTAAATAGAGGCTGCTGTCAGCCCTAAACTGTTCGCTTCATCCCTGGGAGCTGGCCCTGTCCCTGCTCTCTGCAACAATGACAGAGCCTTTGGGAGGCTCTGCAGTCAATCCGCACAGCATGATAGGTGTCTGTGTTTTCTTGCGTGTCACCAGAGAAAGACATTCTCCTCCCTGGAGTCCACAGGAGTCCACGTGCTCTGCTTGTGGGGAAGTGGACACTTGGTCCCATTTTTATACTTTTCAAAAATTGGCCAGCGATGAGTCACAATTTTGTCAACTTCTCTGATATGAGAAGCCATAGATGGAGGTACACAGAAATTATTTCTTTAATGTGATGTCCTTTCTATGTGGCAGTGAAGTGACTTTCCTGCCATCAGGAGATACATGTTCTTTGAATTATTTTTATAGGCATAAAGGAAGATCTGTAAAAGGCTGTCTGTACCTGATAGCTCTGCTTTTATTGATTCTCTTCAGAATTATATCATACCTTGAAATGTTGGGGAGCGGGAAAAGAGATCAAATATATTCTGATTGTCTGTGAGTGCTTTACAGAATTAGTTGGTGTGAATTATAATTTCTAAACCCTGTTGTTCAAGCAATATAAACTTCTACATATTCTGAAATAGCTTATTTCCTATTTTGAGCCCCTGTCTTGTGCCAAGAACTTAGTCTCAGTTAATGTGGGGTTTCTGACCCCATTTTCCTTGGACTGGTATATAAGCTTTTGAAGAAAAATTGCTAGTATACTGCTGGTGTGGGGCTATTGGATGCTGGAGAGGGCTTTGCGGTCCGTCTGGTCTTTAGCACCATGTAAATACTACCAGAATGAAAGCCAAGTGACCCACCCGCCTAACCAGCCTCTGGGTTGTCACTCACAAGGTCTCTTCTTGTTGTTCCTGGGCATTTTGCTCCTCCTGAGTCACTCTGGCTTGCAGGGCCCTGTGATGCTGTAGGAGTCGAGAGCTACTTATTTTATCTTGTCTCTGATGCTGGGTATTTGAAGTATTATTTTCCATTTATGAAGGACAGATATTCAATTCAAATTAATTTTAGCAAAAGAGGAGAACTAATTGTCTATGTAACTGCAAACCCTGGGGCTTCAGTCGCAGTGTGGTCCAGGTGATAGATGACTCTTTTTATAACCTATTGACTCTGTTTTCCTTTGTTTTAACCCCCAACAATGTCTGCTTTGGGTGGGCCTTTCATCTTGCAATCTCAGAGGCAGAGAGGTCCTTTTTATCTCAGCATCCTATTAATTCCTAAAAAGTCCTCTGATTGCCCCTGTTTGGGTTGTATCTACTCTTAGACTCCGATAAGCTTGGACTGTATATTTCCCCCAGTGGTTGCCAGTACCGGATCCTGTGATTGTGAACCTCTCTAAATGAGGAAAAGGCAGATCCAAGATGAAACAATGGAGCAAGGAGTAAAAAGCAAACCAACGGCCACTGTTTGGCAAGCAGGAGTTTATGAGTGAGGGGCTATGAAGTGCTTTCTTTGCCATGGTGAAGTGAATCCATGTCCGAGAATGGGCTAAAGGGCTAACATTTCTTATTAATTGCAGGCACTGTGCTGAGTACATTAAATGCATCATATCCTTAGCTGTTACTGGATTCAGCCCTTTTAGGAGACAGACATCGCCCAACAGGGTGAACTAGACCTCGTGTGAAAGGAAAATCCTTACTTCCTAAGCATCCACAGCTCCCATTTCACACACTACTCTTGATCTTTCTTCCGATCTGTCTCAGTGATATTCCACCACTTACCAGTCCAGTTTTTTTGTACTAACTGGCCATCTCCCCAAAGCTTCCAACCTCCTCTTCCCTTCTGCCTGACAGTTCCAAGTACAGAACCCCACCTTCACCCTTGTTGACTTACTCTGTGGATCATTCACACTGAATTTTCAAGGTGGCCCCAACATCATATACTTGTTGGTTCCATAGAACCGGCATTCTCTGAGGTAAATAGTTATCACAGTTTTATATCTAGGTTTCCATGAAGTAAAGGACCTTTTCAAGATACATATATCTAGATATAATTAACATGAATATGGAGTTAAACCCAAAGCCTGATTATAAATTCACCAGACACTATCTTAGATTAATATGCACGAAGCCCTTGTAAGTCCTTGAAAATTTGGCAAATCAAGATTGAATTTTTGGTTTAGTCGATAAAGATATTGCAGCCTGATGATATTCCTGGGTGATGCTCTTTCCTGAATTTTGAGTTAAGAAAAGAAGAACGAAATTTAAGAATACAAGGAAACTGACTCATTATGAAGGTTTGTTTTGTTTTTGAGAATGGTGCTTCCCAGAATTGTGCAATATGCCACATAAGCAGTATCGCATCATGGCCTTGAAAAGAAAGGAATAATTACAAACTTCATTTAAAATAGATCACCATTGATTTAAATTATATGATTTGCTTAAAGAAAGTTAGACGTAAGGCTTACTTGTGTTACTTATAAATGTATGTCTTATATTAAAATTCAAAGTAACAGCAATATATCTGTGATCTGCTTGAGCCCTGCAATTTCTCATATCTGATTCCTTTGCCTATAGAGTATCAGATTGTTGATTCTCTGTAAAGGCACGGCTTTCTGATTCTAAGGATAAAAATTATATAAACATCAGAATCCAAAGGCTTCTTTTATTTCAAACCGCTCTTCACATTTTGACAAGTTAAGCACAAATGAATCATAAATGTACAGATTAAATTCCTGTTGGAATACAAATGGGTTTAAATTGGAGGAAGAAAAAGTGGTTGGTCAAATGCATCCCTATTTTGCTGAGTGGAGAACTTTCAAAAAAATAGCTTAGTGTTTGAAAAAGCTAAACATGCCCTAATAAAACCACGAATGTGAATATTTCCATATTTTAGTGTTCTGTTTCCATTCCAAAGTCAAAATAGCTTTGAGCATGTTTAGAAAAAAATTCTCTCCTTTTCCCTAATTAGTGGTTTTTCTTATCTGGCATCCCTTGTATTTTTCTTTGAAGTTCTTCACTGCATCATCTGTAGTCAAATAAAAGCATAAGCTGACTCTGCCTGATTAAGACTGTGACTGCCTCTGTGTGGGCTCCATGGTTTACCTAGGCACGAAATTTCTCTGCTTGTTGCAACCACCACATTACAGGAACACATTAGTTGGGTCACTGAGTGAAAACCATCAACAAGACACACTTACAAAGGGTGAGAAAAATACATAGCTGCTTATCTGCTCTACATTCCATATTCTTTAATAATGTGATCTGACTTGGGCTGGGTGTATTGAGAAAGCAATGAGAAGCATGAGAGAAAAATAAAGTAAATAATCCTAAGGAAACTAAGTTATCCATCTAAGTAAAAGAGGGTAACCCTTGCAGACTGAGATAAAGTAAGTACTTTATCCCAGAAGTAGAAGCCATGTATTTATTGAAGCCTCTTACTGGATGAGAAGGGGCTTCCCTGGTGGCTCAATCATTAAAGATTCCCCCTGCAATGCAGGAGACATGGGTTTAACCCCTGAGATGGGAAGGTCCCCTGGAGAAGGAATGGCAACCCCCTTTAGTATTTTTGCTTGGGAAATCCCATGGACAGAGGAGCCTGACTAGCTGGGTCACAGGAGTCAGGCATGACTTAGTGAGTAAACCACCATGACCACTAGGAGATAAAGAAGGAAATTCATCTTCCTAGGAGATGAGCAGAACTCAATTGGCATGTGGGCCAAAAAGGTAACGGGGGAGGGGGTGGGGAGTGCTGAAAACAGCAAGAAAGAAATAGGTGATGATTTAGCTTGGTCACATAGTCAAGCACTTAGTCTAGGAAGAGGCAGCCAGGGGAAAGCCAAGTTTTTGAAAAGGCAGAGCAGGGAGGTGCCCATGAATAAAAAGATGTTTAAACAAGAGGCCCATTTCTTGGTAGCTGCAATTACTTTTTACTGATAGAGCACAATCAATTGTGAATATTGCAGAGCCCTTGCTGTTAAGAATCATGCTTTTAAGAGCCACGGAGTAAGACTTTGTCTCAGTGGAGCAGGAAGCTTAAAGAAATATTGAGATGAAGCCTATCTAGCAAAGAATCAGTCAGTCAGTTCAGTCACTCAGTCATGTCCAACTCTTTGCAACCCTATGGACTGCAGCATGCCAGGGTTCCCTGTCCGTCACCAACTCACAGAGCTTGCTCAAACTCATGTCCATGGAGTCAGTGATGCCATCCAACCATCTCATCCTCTATCATCCGCTTCTCTTCCTGCCTTCAATTTTTTCTACCATCAGGGTCTTTTCCAATGAGTCAATTCTTCACATCAGGTGGCCAAAGTATTGGAGCTTCAGCTTTAGCATCAGTCCTTCCAATGAATATTCAGGGTTGATTTCCTTTAGGATTAATTGGTTTGATCTCCTTGCAGTCCAAGGGACTCTCAAGAGCCTTCTCCAACACCCCAGTTCAAAATCATCAGTTCTTCAGTGTTTAACATTCTTTATGGTCCAACTCTCACATCCATACATGGCTACTGGAAAAACCATAGCATTGACCGCACAGACCTTTGTCAGCAAAGTAATGTCTCTGCTTTTTAATATGCTGTCAAGATTGGCCATAGGTTTTCTTCCAAGGAACAAACATCTTTTAATTTCATGGCTGCAGTCACAATCTACAGTGATTTTTGGAGCTCCCCCAAAATAAAGTTTTTCACTGTTTCCATTGTTTCCCCATCTATTTTCCAGGAATTGATGGGACTGGATGCCATGATCTTAGTTTTTCGAATGTTGAGTTTTAAGCCATCTTTTTCACTCTTCTCTTTCACTTCATCAAGAGGCTCTTCAGTTCCTCTTCACTTTCTGCCATAACGGTGATGTCATCTGCGGATCTGAGGTTATTGATATTTCCCCCAGCAATCTTGATTCCAGCTGTGCTTCATCTAGGCCAGCATTTCGCATGCTGTACTCTGCATTTAAGTTAAATAAGCAGGGTGACAATATACAGCTTTGACGTATTCCTTTCCCAATTTGGAACTAGTCTGTTGTTCCATTCCCAGTCCTAACTGTTGCTTCCTGACCTGCATACAGATTTCTAAGGAGGCAGGGCAGGTGGTCTGGCATTCCCATCTCTTGAAGAATTTTCCACAGTTTGTTGTGATCCACATAGTCAAAGGCTTTGGTGAGTCAATAAAGCAGAAGTAGATGTTTTTCTGGAACTCAGTTGCTTTTTCTGTGATGTTGGCAATTTGACCTCTGGTTCCTCTGCTTTTCTAAACTGAGCTTGAACATCAGGAAGTTCTTGGTTCATGTACTGTTGAAGCCTCACCTGAGAATTTTGAGCATTACTTTACTAGCATGTGAGATGAATGGAATTGTAAGGTAGTTTGAACATTCTTGGGCATTGCCTTTCTTTGGGATTGGAATGAAAACTGACCTTTTCTAGTCCTGTGGCCACTGCTGAGCTTTCCCATTTTGCTGGCATATTGAGTGCAGCACTTTCACAACATCATCTTTTAGGATTTGAAATAGCTCAACTGGAATTCCATCACCTCCACTGTCTTTGTTTATAGTGATGCTTCCTGAGGCCCACTTGACTTCACACTCCAGGATGTCTGGCTCTAGGTGAGTGATCACACCATCGTGGTTATCTGGGTCATGAAGATCTTTTTTGTATAGTTCTTCTGTGTACTGTTGCCAGCTCTTCTTAACATCGTCTCCTTCTATTAGGTCCATACCATTTCTGTCCTTTATTGAGCTTATCTTTGCATGAAATGTTCCCTTGGTATCTGTAATTTTCTTGAAGAGATCTCTGCTGCTGCTGCTGCTGCTGCTAAGTTGCTTCAGTCGTGTCCGACTCTGTGCGACCCCATAGACGGCAGCCCACCAGGCTCCCCCGTCCCTGGGATTCTCCAGGCAAGAATACTGGAGTGGGTTGCCATTTCCTTCTCCAATGCATGAAAGTGAAAAGTGAAAGTGAAGTCGCTCAGTCATGTCCGACTCCTAGCAACCCCATGGACTGCAGCCTACCAGGCTCCTCCGTCCATGGGATTTTCCAGGCAAGAGTACTCCCATTCTATTGTTTTCCTCTATTTCTTTGCGTTGATCATGGAGGAAGGCTTTCTTATCCTTCCTTGCTGTTCTTTGGAACTCTGCACTCAGATGGGTATATCTGTATATCTTCTCTTTTCTATTTTGCCTTTAGTATCTCTTCTTTTCTCAGCTATTTGTAAGGCCTCGTCAGATGACCATTTTGCCTTTTTGCATTTGTTTTTCTTGGCGGTAGTCTTGATCACCACCTCCTGAACAATGTCACGAACCTCTGTCCATATTTCTTCAGGCACTCTATCAATCTAATCCCTTTTTTCTAGCAAAGAATACTGGGACTGAATCCATATACATTGACATCAACTTTACTACTAACTTTTGATTTTCAATATCACCTTGGAGACCAGCTATGTTATTTTCAACATCTGGGCTAATTTCTCTTTACATTTCCCAGGCAGCCTTCTGCACCTAACCTTGAGTTTTTGTCGTGTTTGAGGGATATTTATTATTCATTTCTAGATTCTGGGGGAATTCAAGGGAGTGAGGGGAGAATGTCACTCTTTTTGTCCTCTATGTAAATTGGAGCTGAGGGATGGCCAGACTGTATTAAAAGGGCTCTTTTCAGAGTCATCTGGAGAAGATGATGGCACCCCACTCCAGTACTCTTGCCTGGAAAATCCCATGGACGGAGGAGCCTGGTAGTCTGCAGTCCATGGGGTCGCAAAGAGTCGGACATGACTGAGCGACTTCACTTTCACTTTTCACTTTCATGCATTGGAGAAGGAAATGGCAACCCACTCCAGTGTTTTTGCCTGGAGAATCCCAGGGACGGGGGAGCCTGGTGGGCTGCCGTCTATGGGGTCGCACAGAGCAGGACACAACTGAAGCGACTTAGCAGCAGCAGTCAGAGTCATCTGGAACCTTGAGGAAAGTGTTCTGTTTTTGTGTTTTGGTGGCCTGCAAGCCCTCCAGCCATCAACCTACCTACCTATTACCTATTATAGGAAATCTCTGTCAACTCAGCTTCTGCCCTCAGTCAGCTTTGTTTAGGACACAACTGAAGCGACTTAGCAGCAGCAGTCAGAGTCATCTGGAACCTTGAGGAAAGTGTTCTGTTTTTGTGTTTTGGTGGCCTGCAAGCCCTCCAGCCATCAACCTACCTACCTATTACCTATTATAGGAAATCTCTGTCAACTCAGCTTCTGCCCTCAGTCAGCTTTGTTCATTTACTCCTAGAATTTGCAGGTAGAGTCTTCAATAGCCAGATCATTAGATAGCTTCTAAAGGGGTAGTTGTTGCTATCTGATATAAAGGAACTATTGTACAAAGCACATTCAGTTATAATTATCACAAAGACAAAGTGATGAAAATTAGTTCCTTTCCTAGAGATTTTTGGATAAACTTATTTGGAAATTCACCTGATGGTAAGTGTCTACTATGACCATGTCGCCATGTGGAGGCTGATGAGCACTTTTCTATTTAGATATCTGAGTAAAACTCTAGGAAAACAGTTGGGTATAATAAACAGAACATTGGCCCTAAATGGAACCTGATAAGCCATGAGTTTAAATCCTAGCCTTGTCACTCAGTAACTCTGAGACATTGAGCAAGTTACTTTTAAACTCCTTGGATCTCAGTTTCTTCATCTGTAAAATGGAGATAATAGCTCTCTAGATAAGTACTGGGAGAGATGGTATAAGTGGGTCAGCTGGCAACCATTGGGCTTGCAACAAAGATTGGTTTCCTTTCCTTCTTTCTTTCTTCCAAGTGTCCTCACCTGTAGAAAAGAATGTTTTTACCAGTGTTTTTCAAAAGGCTAAAAATTCACCCAGACTTCATGGGCATAAAAATACTCCACCAAATAACCCTTTAACCAGCAGTCCCATAAAAGCATCTGGAAGAGATATATTATTTCTTTTAAAGAGCATAGGGTTTAGCAACAGAAAAGTTACAGAGAACAATGTTTTTCAAGCAGTGGTTTTAAAGTGGCTGGGAGGTCAAGTCACAAATAATCTAAGGTCCCTTCCAGCTCTAAAATTCTGTGGTTTCATGAAATTGCAACAGTAGCTACAAACCAAGGCTTTCCTTTATGACTCAGGAAGGATTGCAGGCTCTGGGCTGGCTACTTGGCATACCAAAGATTTGATTAAAAACCCACCACCTTCAAATATTAGCTTTGGGATTAGCAAATCAAATAAATGCATGTGATAGCTTAGTCAGACATGGCTAAGTTGTTTTTGTCTGCCAGTACATTTGGAGAGAGTAACCAATAGCTAAGCAAACTAGCAAACAGTCCATGAAGTTGAGAACAGGGAAAGGGGGTATTCCCAGCCCAGTCTCTTTATATCTTGATTATTGATCACCATAGTCTATGTGAGGGAATTGAGCTATATGTAAAATAAGAGATCTTTGGGGAAAATTTATAAAGGTGTCTAGTTCTAAAACTAAGAACTCTCAAGAAAATCCAAACAAGGATGTTGGGGTAAAAATGATTTTAATTTCTTTTAAAAATAGAATTAATTTCCATTTAGATGAATTTTAGAAAAAAAATGAGTTCTAGAAAACTTGGTTTTGCAACACTAAGCATTATTTGAAACAATTTATTTTCAGTGGTTATTTCAAGATGAGAAATGGAATGTAAACACTCAGGATATGACAATATCTCTTGTAAGGAGTGAGTGAGTATGTGTGTGTATGTTGGGAGGATGTCTTCCTTTGAGAGGATAAATTTTTCCCTCTTGCCTTGGGAGTTTATTCTATTGCTAGAAAATACTGCAAGTTTTAAATATCATTTCATTCTATAAAAACATGGATTCAAAATTCACCTTTTTCACACTGGGAGTTAGGGAGAATCTAAGTAATTAAGTAACAAGAACACAGATTCCTAAAGATACTTCAAAATCAAGATATTCCTGCCTAGGGAAGTAACAGCCTGTAGCAAGAGACAGCTGCCAAGACAAGCATATTTTAAGCACCTACTGTATGCCGGGTTCTGCTTTGACACTTGCGAAGGAACTGAAACCCAGTGCCCCCAGATGGTGTTCTAATTTACAGAAAAACAAAATAATGTTAGGGGGAAATGGAGTCGTCTACACAAACCTGCGCAGATGAGAGATCTAATTTAGGTGAAGCAACATTACATAGTATTCAAAACTAGTGAAAAAGGAATTTGCTTAATCGTAGTGACTTTTTAGACTTTGGAATATTCACCTTCAATAAATTTCTACTGAGTGCCTACCATGTTAAAAGAACTGGGAGGGTATAAAGAAATGATAAAAAATGTTCCTGCCTTTTATTATAGTCTAGAAGGGCAGAATATTTATTGTCGCTTTAATTGAATGTTATGTATAATTATTAACGGTATAATTTTTCCAGCTAAATTTTCATAGGTATGTATGTAAGAAAGTTATCTGATGGTTTTAACTTTACAAAAGTAAACAGAGCCACCAAAACTTAAAAGATATCATCAATAAACGAAACTGGGAAAAGAAAAAGAAAAAAAGAGCAACTGGGAGAGAGTACACTAAGATGTTCATAGCGATGTTTTTATCGTGGTGGAAACGTGAGCGATTTTGGTTTTCACTTTTATTTATTTTTTTAGAATAAGCCTACACTTCTTATATACTTTATTTTGTGTTTTTTAAAAAGTTTGCATTTATTTTTGGCTTTGCTGGGTCTTCATTGCTGCGTGGGCTTTCTCTTGTTGTGGCAAGCAGGGGTTGCTCTTCGTCGCAGTGTGCGGCCTTCTTATTGTGACTTCTCTTGCCGTGGAGCACAGGCTCTAGGTGCTGGGGCTTCAGTAGCTGCGGCTCTCAGGCTCAGTAGTTGCAGCTCACAAGCTTAGCGGCTCCATGGCATGTGGAATCTTCCCAGACCAGGAACTGAACCCGTGTCCCCCTGAATTGGCAAGCAGATTCTTATCCACTGGATCACCAGGGAAGCCCCTCTTGTATACATTAAAATAGAAAAATTCCTTAGAAGAAGGATATGAAGGAGGAAATAAAGTTAAGGAAGATGAGAAGAAGGAAGAAAGGGAAAGGAAATAAATCACACTTGAGAAAGAATATTTTTCTTTCTGCTACTCACACTTCTGAGAACGCTGGTTATGTAGGCCATAAACACACAGCTGCTCATCTTTTCATGTGAAAGTTGTCAGGTTTTTCCCAGATGTGGCAGAGATTATGCAGCCATGGTGATTAACATCTGGAGGGAATGGACAGATAGACATCTAGTTTGAATACCATAGAAAGAGTTAGAATGATAGAATGGTTAAAGGAAATGGGAGGCTGAGCTTACAGCTGTTAGCCCAAATAAATTAGAAGCAAGTGAAAGTCCAAGTGAAAGAGATTGGGCCCAGGAAGTGACAAGTAGATGAGGATGGGGTCTAGACAGAGGCCTAGGGAGGAGCACTGCCGGGGAAAAGGCTGGCCACATGCCGTGTGATTGAAGCGCGTGGATGGGAGAGTGATCACCAAGTTGAAGTAAGGCTTGGGGTCTGAATCACCTGCTAGAATGATACCTAGAGTTTCTTGTGGTGCCATCACAGACTCCTTGCCAAGTTAGAACTCCTAAGGGAAGTCTCAAAGGACTTTTCTTAGGGGAACCGCTTCAGAACAACCTGCCTATTGGTAAAGGTTGAGATCCACCCCTGAGTTCTGTTTTTCCTGTGCAGAGGCCACCTATGTCTCATTTATGTCATCTCTGCCGGCAGACACAGTCCTTCAGATGCATTAATTATTAATAGATGCAGGATACCTTGCCAGAATTGCTGTATGAGTTGCAGTTTAGTTTTTTCTCCCAAACCTAGGTTTCTGTAGAGCACTGTCAGATTGAAATTCAGTTAGCTTCCATGCTATATGTGGGCTAAGTGGTATGGTACTGAAACTGATGGGTTGGAGATACGTTTTAAAAATCAGAGTATTCCACAGAAACATCTAGATTTCTGATACTGGTTGATAAATTGGAAAATCTGTTAACATTAGGCCCTGACTCCTGCAAAGTTACAATGGGATCGAGCTGAAAAAATGGCATTCATTCATCTCCTTCTTTCTGTTTGACTGGACTGTTTTCCAAAGGGATTGTTTTGCTTACTGATGAACAGACACTTAGGAGCAAACAGCCTTCTTCCTCCTCTGGACATGAGGTTTCCATGACTCCTGAAACTCTAACATTATCTAGGTCCACAAAGGCAGTAAATTGAGCACAAGATATTCGGCTGAGGGTGGATGGGTAGAAAGGTGAAAAGAACTTGGGTCCCTCATGGCATCATTGAGCCATTCAATTAACCTGCCCTAGAGCCATCGTATTGTCAGATTTCTTGTTAAGATGATGTATTTTGTTGATTCTATGTTGCACTTTCTTTTTATAGTTCAACATCTCTGAAATAAGATTGGATTTTGCCATGGTAATACCTTACAGTCACTGCTGGCCAGAGGTGGTCCTGACATGGTTGTCACTGCTGTGCATGTGTCAAATTGATCATTATTCCCCAGGCCATGACTGACAGCTGCGGCTCCTTGACAGCTGAGTCAACAAACCGTTGAAGGACATTCACGTTAGGCATCTTGTTTTCTGTCTGAACAACTTCTATTGATACCTTCTGGAGAGATAAAGTAAACACCACTATCAAAACTTCCATAATGAATGTCAGTGTTTGGAAGAAAATTCAACAGAAAATAGTGGGACAATTTTTCAAAAATGCTACGTCACCAACTCTTTGGATATCATAGAGGATAATACTGGGTAGAAAAAATATGGATATTGATGGCTCTGAATTTTAAAATGATTCAGAAGTTTCAAAATCTGAAAATGAAAATGTCTTAAGAATACGAACTATATATATTTGATTTATGGCTATATATACTTATACTTCTAATGTATATTGTATATGTGTTATATGATAAAATATATTTATACATTTTACAGTTCTCTTTCAATAGGTATAAAATTAAAAAAATTAAGTCATTAGGATTGTGTCAATCCTAATTGGCAGTGGCTTTTTTTTTTTTTTTTTTTTTTTTTTTTTTNGAAGTTTCAAAATCTGAAAATGAAAATGTCTTAAGAATACGAACTATATATATTTGATTTATGGCTATATATACTTATACTTCTAATGTATATTGTATATGTGTTATATGATAAAATATATTTATACATTTTACAGTTCTCTTTCAATAGGTATAAAATTAAAAAAATTAAGTCATTAGGATTGTGTCAATCCTAATTGGCAGTGGCTTTTTTTTTTTTTTTCTTCTCTCTTTAGTAGTTCATAAAATAATGGCATGTGTTCCAATTGGCTTCTTACATTTGACAGAACCACTAAATTCTTTGTTGTTAAAGTTGTGGTCTTCTCTCTCTTGCAGTCAAACTTCCACAATGATGTAGCATATATTTATGAATATTTTACATGTAGTAGCTTTCTTTTGGGTTTTCCATGTGGCAATAGTGGTAAAGAATCCACCTGCCAATGCAGGAGACATGCATTTGATCCCTGGATTGGGAAGATCCCCTGGTGTAGGAAATGGCAACTCACTCCAATATTCTTGCCTGGAAAACTCCATGGGCAGAGTAGCCTGGTGGGCTACAGTCCACGGGGCCACAGAGTCAGGCACGACTAGTGACTGAGCACACACACACAGCTTTCATTTTAGCCTCCTAAAGGAAAAGGAGTAGAATAGGTTAATATCCCCGAAGTGTGGGAATCTGAGTTCTCCACCTGGTCTCTTCATAAACAATAGATACAAGTAGTGACAAGCCTACTCTCTTGTTAGTGTAAGCATATGATGAGTAGGGTGACCAAAGGGAGACTTGTCTCTCTGTGAGCTTGGAAGATATCCCTACATCCTCCCTTCTGCAAAGACCTCTCACTGTTCAACAACCAGTAGTTATGCTCCTGTGTTAACAAAGAGTATCTTCTGGAAACGAAAATGTGCCAGCATCCTTGCCAATAGATTTCTTAATTAGCTTGCTGATACTCTTAGCAACTGATTTAGCTATTGTGCTAGAAAAGAATTATTTGAGTTCTTTTTTCCCACAGCACCCCCTTTATGCTCCCTGACTGTTACAGGATCATGGTGCTCTTTGATTAGCCCATCATAATTTCCTAAAGTAAGCAAACCTTTGAGAAAATGCCCATGGCACATTACTGCATTGCTTAAACTTGCTGCTAATTCCGTTATTCCTTGATACCTAGCTCTGTCTAAACAATAGCGTTAATTATACCACTTATTTATTCTACAGCTATGCCTTTTCTTTTGGTGTATTTCATCCTCACAGACAAGATTAGTTGCCTCCCTTCAAAGAAACTTCACCATGGGCATTACTTGTTGGGAGAAGAAATATTTCCTACTTTTCAACCTGTGCATGGCCCAGTCATTCATGCCTGAGAAGCATTCACTGCAACATGGGTCTTTTGGAGTAACTAAACAGGGACTGGGAGTTCCATCCTTGTGATAAAGTACATGTTTCCTGTTACATGCAAGTTCTTCATTTGAAAAGGTTGAATAGAATGCTGTTTTGAAGAAGAATTCCAGTTAAATTTAGTGTCATAAAAAATTCAGTCCAAGAATAGTTCCTGGCTTTGAGCCTACATCATTTCTTTTGTTGTGAATTGGATGCATCTTCATTCGAACACACATTGATAGCTTTGTTGGCTTTAATAGTGCTCGTCTTTCCTTCTAAAATGACTTTTCTAAATTGTATTGTTGCCAAACAAGCAGGACCTTGTTTTTATTTTAATTTTTAAGTTTCTGTCAATTGTTTAGCCAACTTCTATCCTAAAGTTGGGCCCCTGTATTCCCTACTGTTACCTTCATCCCTGTCTAGAAGCCATATCTGCTCTTCTCAGTACTTCAAAGGAGATAGCCTTAAAAGACAACCTTCCGTATTTTTGCTAACAGGTCATTTGATTTTAAGGACTGGAAAGTCTACCAATGGCCTGTCAGTCTCTCTGACCTATATCTCCTTTGGCTTCTCCTGTTCAGCTCTTCTTTTGTTCCTTAATAACGGCTGGAGGAAAACTTCCGTTTCTTTAATGCATATTTGGTGCTCCTGGGCCCTGCCCTAAATGTCTTACAGACATGATCCTGCTTAATCCTTCCAACTGCCTTAAAGGTAGCTATTATTATCCCAAAGCAATTAGACAACTAGCCTCAGGTTACTCAGCCAATTAATGACAAAGCTAAAGTTTACAACCTCATTTGCCTGACTGAAAAACTCTCTCTCTAGTTATGAAAGTAATATTCAGAATCTCCTAAAGAATATATTAATTTTGGGGGGAATGTGGAATTCCTAGTCCACTTCACTTTCTTTATATTCCTGACATAGAAACACAAGAATGACCAAGTCCCTGAGCTTCATTCTCCACATATTTGATGTGTGATATTTTCTTATATTTCACTTCAAATTTTACTTCATCTAAGATATTGGTACCGGTTTTTTTGTGTTAATTTCTAAATTAACTTTTCTCCAAAATTTGTAATCAGTACATTTCTGGTCATAATTCTGCCAAAGTATCAGGATTTCATGATAGACTCTGTTTTATAGTCCTGATTGAAATTCTTGGCTCTGTATCAGATTTTAATGGTACAAGCTGAGACACAACAACAGGCATCTGAGGGTGTTATGTGGGGTAATAGGCCATCTTTCAGGCTTCTTTGGACTGAAACTATATACCAAAAATGACCAAAGTCACTCAGTCGTGTCCGACTCTTTGCGACCCCATAGACTGTAGCCTACCAGGCTCCTCTGTCCATGGGATTTTCCAGGCAATAGTACTGGAGTGGATTGCCATTTCCTTCTCCATATACCAAAAATAAACCTAACTTAATATCGTATGTGATATGGAAATGCTAACATCAGTGTTTGTACAGGAATCAATACATCTTGGTCAATTGATGGAGTTGTACTGTAGCCTACCAGGCTCCTCTGTCCATGGGATTTTCCAGGCAATAGTACTGGAGTGGATTGCCATTTCCTTCTCCATATACCAAAAATAAACCTAACTTAATATCGTATGTGATATGGAAATGCTAACATCAGTGTTTGTACAGGAATCAATACATCTTGGTCAATTGATGGAGTTGCTGTGAAAAGCCTTGAAAATAACAAGAACAAGGTAAATAGGTCAGATCTGTCAAATTCTGCAGCAATGTCTTCATTGGACAGGCAGGGCAGCTGCCGATTGCTCCTGTGATTCCTCCAACTCAGCTGAGTGTTCCGAGTCTTTGAGATTCTACTCCAAAAGTGCAAAATTATGGGATAATTTAATTCTGGGATCAGTCAGCTTCAGGATAGCAAGATCTGCGCTTGAATACTGTGAACTCAGAGTTACACTAAAGAAGAACTCAGTCACCCTAGGGAACAAATCAACTAACATATTTGGAAGAGAAAGGAGGACAATTTTTATGTGACTTTTAGCAAATTTGCTCATTATCTCTTTAATATTTTCTGGGCTGTTGACAGTGATGAGTATATCAAATTAATTCTTGGATGGTTTGCTAGACTGACTGAGTTTGGATCTCTAGGAGCCATAAGCAAAAGCTCATCTAATCCAGTTGGATCAATTCTTCTCTCCCGTCCTCTGTGTATCCCCTGACTGTTACTCCCAACTGCCGTAATTAAACATTCTTGTTTCTTGGCACTGTGTGGACCAGAGAGTGTCTCAGTGTGAAGTCTGCCCATGGGATATTATGGAAGTCTGAAAGTGTATGGAAAATTACATGTTTGTGAACAGATGATCATCTTTCTGGAGAGAGGGAGAGAGAAATCATAGTTTTTATCAGATTCTGAAAGATCCTATGACACTAATGGTAACAAACTTTGGTTTCAAAAAATTACTCATTTAATGAATATTTCTTTTTTTCCTCTTGTTGTGTGGAAGGCTATCCATTGTAATATTAATGAGCTCAGACTCTAAGTGCTTAGGATACATTGGTGAACAAACTAGATTGTTGTCTATCTAACAACCCCTGTCCTATCACAAGTTTAAGTTCAAACAAGACAGTGAGATAATTAGAAACCATCAAAGTAGATGGGCCAAGAACTTGCTAACAGTGGTGGAGAATAAACACTGCCACTAGATGGATACTTACTGTAAAATTTGTGGGTTTTAAAAAATTTGTATGTATTGATTTTGGAAAAACTTTTAATTGGCGTTTCTCCCCCTTGGAGACAGTTGGGGAATCCCATGGCATTTCTTTGTCATTCTACTTGCTGAGTTTGTACAGATGTCCAAGTAGTCTCCAGCTTGCACATCACTCTGTCAAGCACCTGGCTGCTGCACGCAACATGAGAGCTCATGCTATCCATCCACACTGACAAGAGAGGAAACGAGAGGCATGGACCTTGACAAGTTCTGTCGCATCCAAAAATGAAATTGATTCAGGCCACTAAAAAACTCCAAGCTCTTTCATTAATAGGCCCTGGGAAGCCACAATAAATCAGACTATTAGGGAGCAACAAGGGTGCAAATTGGTGTCTCCGTTAATGTGGATAAAGATTTCAGTGCACACTACATATATCAAAAATTTAACACATGCTGTTTGCAGAGTTTTAATGAATACAAAAAGCTCGATTGCTAAAAACCAACACAACCCAGGCCTTACTTCATTTAGCTGTCAATAAAATTGTCCCTTATTTTATTTTCTAATGGTTTATCAATACTGGTAATTTGCCACTGGTTATAAAAGGAAGGATGGGGGAAGGGGAGGAAAGGAATTTAAATAAGCCCAGCTAACTAGAAAAGAGCTTGGTGGGCTGTTTTTCTGCATAAGTTAATAACAAGATGATATGAGGAAGTAAAACCTCCATTTCTTCTTGACTACAAATATCAACTTTACTTGGAAAAAATACATTAGGTCAGTGGTGCACTTTGCTTGGTAAATCTGTTACTGCTTTTTGATAAAGGGTGTTAAAGCATTGTAATCTAGCCTTTCTTAAAGAAGTTCAGATTAAGGGGAAAATGGCTTCTCTTTATTTTTTTTTCTCCCAGTGGAATATAGCTGCAATGTGGTTTTCCAGCAGAAGCCAAATGCAAGGTCTCACCTGCCATAACTGCTTTCTATAAAATACAGAATAAACCTAAAGCCCTTTTCTGAAGGACGGGAGGAAACACCATCCTTGTACCCGAAATGAACAAGTCTTACCCATTTTTCCAGTGTAGTAAGGGAATGGCTTCTAATCACTGTTCTTACCTGTCTAATTACATAGTGTGTAAAGAGAAGGACACTGTTTATATTTCCCTGGAGGCTATTTATGTAGTTTTTAAAAAAACAGGTTCATGATGATGACATAACCATGACAACTCATTCATTGATTCATTCAATAAACATTTGTGGCAGGCTAATGGATTAAGTTGGGCTTCCCTGGTGGCTCAGAGGTTAAAGCGTCTGCCTCCAATGCGGGAGACCCGGGTTCGATCCCTGGGTCGGGAAGATCCCCTGGAGAAGGAAATGGCAATCCACTCCAGTATTCTTGCCTGGAGAATCCCACGGACAGAGAAGCCTACAGTCCACGGGGTCGCAAAGAGTCGGACACGACTGAGCGACTTCACCTATCACCTAATGGATTAAGTTAATGTAGAAATTAACCTGTGCCTTACTTTACTATTTTTATTATTATTTCCTTGCTCTAGCAGACTTGTTAGAAAGTGGATGAAGAAGTATTTTTATCCTTCACCCACAGAGGAAAGGCAACCAGATTCCCGTGTTCTCGAGTTTAGACTTCTTTGCCAGGATAGTCTTTTCTTCTCCCGTCCATTCCCCTCCTCCCCTCTCTCCTCCTCCTTCTTTCTTTTCTATTTCCTTTCTCCTCTGAGGCTAGCGAGGATACAGAAATTTGACGAGTTCTTTACTTAATCCCTTTAGAGATATTTCTAGGCACTAAAAGGAATGCGTCTGAAATACTCTGCCTTTGGCCTAGGCCCATCCCCTGCTCATGTTTTTGCCTTCCA
The DNA here is from genome assembly GCA_006410635.1 of Cephalophus harveyi. Taxonomy (NCBI): domain Eukaryota; kingdom Metazoa; phylum Chordata; class Mammalia; order Artiodactyla; family Bovidae; genus Cephalophus; species Cephalophus harveyi. The sequence goes on along the minus strand of SJYT01020297.1, from coordinate 272,236 downwards.
GAGGTGACAGCACCTACAAAGGAGGACGGCCACCTCGGTAATTCAGGTGGTTACCCTCATATGCTGCCACCTTGAAAGCAAGGGGAAAGAGATCCCTGAGGGCCAAAGGTGAGTAGAGGATGACAGCCCCCTCACCCCCCTAGAGGAGCNTCCCCTGCTCATGTTTTTGCCTTCCAGAGGTGACAGCACCTACAAAGGAGGACGGCCACCTCGGTAATTCAGGTGGTTACCCTCATATGCTGCCACCTTGAAAGCAAGGGGAAAGAGATCCCTGAGGGCCAAAGGTGAGTAGAGGATGACAGCCCCCTCACCCCCCTAGAGGAGCAGAAAAAACAGTGTCCGAGGTCAGTGATGCTGACAGACGACCAGAGAGTGACCCCCCACCCCCCACCGCCGCCCATTTTCATGGACTGCCTGGGGAGTCCAAGGGAGGAGGAAGATGCCCCAGTAAATGACTACACTGTTTTTACCATCAATTGACAATTGAGGAATCAGAGCAGAACAAGCTTTGTTTTAGAAGTGTTAAGAATTGTCACACTCCTTGGAACCTGTGTTGTGCAGCAATTTCTATTTATGACCCACTTATTGAGCATCTTTTTTGAGCCAGGCCTTATGCTAGGCAGATGGAAAGATCCACTACCTTCCCTCAAGGGAATCTGAGTCTAGTGGGGAAGGCAGACAAACGAGCAGAGAACTGGAGCACCGCAGGAAGGATGCTCTTCTTGGGGTGTGAGCCAAAGGCAAGGAAAATGCAGAGGAGGGGCGGCTGAGTCTGCTTGCAGCTTGAAGAAGGGTGATAGGGGAGGAGAGGAAGGGCAGTTCACAATGATGGGTCAGCATTTGCAAAGTTAAAGCCTGTGGAAGGTGGCCCTGGGTCAGGGACCAGGAAGTTCTGTGTGTATGAGTGGGCTGCTGTATCCTACCTGGTGTGAAGTGATAAGAGCCGAGGGCCCCCCACAGTCTTGGGTAATGAGTGACATCAATTTAAAGAGCACTTTAGAGGAGTTTTTGCCCAAGGAAACAGGAATGCTTGAAATCATACAGTTTACATATGAAAGACATGTGATAGAGGATTTCCCCAAATTTGACAAAAGTACTAAAAATGAAATGACATTGCTAATAGTAAGTTGTGAAGGTGAAATAAATTTTCTAAATAATAATTAATCATAAATTATCATTAATAAGTAAATTTTGATCAACTATGTTATAGGAGAAACCGAATTATCTTCCTAGTCTCTCTATATAAAAGGCTATTATAGAATTTTGTCATAAGAAGAGACAGTCAAAGATTACATAGCCAAAAACATAGATTACAGGTGTTTGTAGATTTGCCAAACAGATAATGAAAACAAATCTTGCATTGCTTTTTCCTGTATATGTGTGTGTGTATGGTATTTCTGGTATTAGTTGCCTTTGAAAATTGGTATTTTTGTGCTTTTGCTCTTCATTTAAAATATTCACGGTGCCCTACTTTGTGTTACATTTTGTATTATCATTATTATAAAGAAGCTCCCCCACCCCCACAAACTGTATAAGTTTCAGGTCCCCCTACCCAAACTGACATTTGGGTTAGGGCAGAGATGGGAAGGGTAGGCTGGGACCAGTTTGGAACCTGTGCTTCAAGAAATGGTGGAGAACCTTCCTGTTCACCTGAGGCTTCACATCTATTCATCTTGTTGAAGAGGAAACTTGGCCCAGGGACATCAAGTGACTTTCGTAGTTCTCAGAGTCTGTTGGTAGCAAAGCCAATAGTAGGACTCCAATTCTTACTTCTTTGGTATGTCTTCCACTTCTTCTCTTCTTCTCCGCCTTCCTCTCCCCCTTTAGCTCCCCTTCCCTCCTCCTTATCATCATCATTATCAAAAGGTAAACGCAGGGGTCACAAACAAGCTGACTTTTTGTTTTGGCCAGCACAGTGTTTAAGAAATGACTCAATATCAAGACTTTTAGGTGTGGCCTGCTTTCTTCTATTCAGATGGTTCCTTCCACTCCCATCTCCTTCACTGGGTGACAGACGTGTTTGTCCTGTGTAGCTTGAAAAGGTGTCTGGGCAAGGGCAATAGTACTTGGAGAGCAGAGAGGCTTTAAGGCTCGAGCTCAAGACCGTCTTCCTCACAGCTCTGCTAGGAGACGTGTGCTCCCACGTGAATGTGCCATAGCAGCATCCATCAGTGACTCTGGCCTTCATGCTATGCCAAGTTGCTTCCACTGTGTGTGATCCTATGGACTGTTAGTCTGCCAGGCTCCTCTGTCCGTGGAATTCTTCAGGCAAGAATACTGGAGTGGGCTGCCATGCCCCTCTTCAGGGAATCTTCCTGACCCAGGGATCAAACCCCCATCTCTTATGTCTACCTGCATTGTCAGGTGGGTTCTAGGTAGGAAAGGGACAAAAGTCACATTTACCTGTTGATCATCTTCAGATTGTGGTGGAAGCCAGCCATGCTGGGTGTGTGTGAATGTGCAGTCCTGGGCAGGGGAAACTGAAACAAGAGGAATGAAGACTCTCTGAGGGACAGTGCTGCCCGTTGTTAGGATGGCAGGCCCAGTTAAAGAATACCTTGGCAAGGGACCACTTGTATTTAGTTTCAGCCCTTGGTCACACCTCAGCTGACCTTTTAATTTCCAAAGAAAATGCAATAATTGCAGGTGTTCTCAAATAGCAAATGGCCCAAGAGCTGGTATGTTTTAAATTATGAAGGCAGCTAAAAATTCAATAATGAAAGACATGAGTCCAAATCATTAAACTGATCTTGTAAAATTCTGGCTGATATACATAGAAAACAGTCTTATTAGTCATTAGCCAATTGACACCAAGGCATAAAACTTTTAAAAAGGTGAATGGATTTGGCCCCGTTCAGTTCTCTAGTGATATCAGGCTCTAGACCCTTGTGTAAGGCACCTGAGGCTATTTTGATTAGGGACAAACATTATGACCTAGATATTATGACCTCTGTATTGTTCTTAAGAAAGTCTATATTTACCTAAGACTTCAACTACATGCCATGTTGAATTTTAGTACCTCAAATCCACATGACAACCTTACACACTTTTTATTCTGTAAGTGAAGAACCTGAAGCCCAGAGAAGTTATTACAATCCAAGGCTACACACTTTCGAAGTAACAGCAGAGTTAGGATGATAACTCAGTTCTGTCTTATTCCAAAGCCATCATATACTTCTGCCTTAGAAAGCATCACTACGAACAAAGCTAGTGGAGGTGATGGCATTCCAGTTGAGCTATTTCAAATCCTGAAAGATGATGCTTTGAAAGTGCTGCACTCAATATGCCAGCAAATTTGGAAAACTCAGCAGTGGCCACAGGACTGGAAAAGGTCAGTTTTCATTCCAATCCCAAAGAAAGGCAATGCCAAACAATGCTCCAGCTACCATACAATTGCACTCATCTCACACGCTAGTAAAGTAATGCTCAAAATTCTCCAAGCCAGGCTTCAGCAATACGTGAACCGTGAACTTCCTGATGTTCAAGCTGGCTTTAGAAAAGGCAGAGGAACCAGAGATCAAATTGCCAACATCCGCTGGATCATGGAAAAAGCAAGAGAGTTCCAGAAAACCATCTATTTCTGCTTTCTTGACTATGCCAAAGGCTTTGACTGTGTGGATCACAAATAAACTGTGGAAAATCTTGAAAGAAATGGGAATACCAGACCACCT
>SJYT01020297.1:185867-268258 GCA_006410635.1 Cephalophus harveyi | reverse complement strand
GTCCCTTGGACTGCAAGGAGATCCAACCAGTCCATTCTGAAGGAGATCAGCCCTGGGATTTCTTTGGAAGGAATGATGCTAAAGCTGAAACTCCAGTACTTTGGCCACCTCATGCGAAGAGTTGACTCATTGGAAAAGATTTTGATGCTGGGAGGGATTGGGGGCAGGAGGAGAAGGGGACGACCGAGAATGAGATGGCTGGATGGCATCACGGACTCGATGGACATGAGTTTGAGTGAACTCCGGGAGTTGGTGATGGACAGGGAGGCCTGGTGTGCTGCAATTCATGGGGTCGCAAAGAGTCGGACACGACTGAGCGACTGAACCGAACTGAACTGAGCATAACTGCCATAAAGAGAAGCCAAAGACAATGAGTACTAGCAAGTAGTACTCTTCTGAAGGTCTGTGTTGCAGCTGGGTAGGGTCCATGGGACTCAGGTCATCACCCTGCAGGCTAATTCACTGTATTTAGTTCTGTGCTCTGTGAAGCTTACATAGATGGGCTGGGGACTACCATAATGTTCAATGACTACCTGCTCCTGAACGTTACTGATATTTCCTTCCTCCTACAGACATCTGGACCATCAGGGAACAGGGTCACTGAGCCACCTTGTGAGCATCTCTGGGGGCTGTATCCCTCCCCCCCAACTTCAATATCTAAAGATTTGGGAGACCCCATCCTGCTTTGCCACCACCATTCTTGTATCCCTACCCAAAAGAGGCTTTGCCCACATACCTTCTCTTTTCTTTGTCAGCCTCCCAGAATAGGAGTTGCCTAGAGTGAACAGAAGGCAATGGCATCCCACTCCAGTCCTCTTGCCTGGAAAATCCCATGGACGGAAAAGCCTGGTAGGCTACAGTCCATGGGGTCGTGAAGAGTCAGACATGACTGAGTGACCTCACTTTCACTTTTCATTTGCATGCATTGGAGAAGGAAATGGCAACCCACTCTAGTGTTCTTGCCTGGAGAATCCCAGGGACAGCAGAGCCTGGTGGGCTGTCATCTATGGGGTTTCACAGAGTCGGACATGACTGAAGTGACTTAGCAGCAGCAGCAGCAGCAGCAGCAGAGTGAACAGACTAGCTGCTATCTTAGAATTTGATGTATTTTATGTGAATGACTTCTAAATATACAAAACAATTTGACAGTCACAAATTCTAAATTCTATGAGGAAATCAAGGCCCTGTCCCTCACAAGCCCTCACAAGCCCTCTTACAAGGAGAGGAGCTCAGATATGAATAAAGAATGGAGTTGAGTCATGGACACATAATGTTGCCTCCAAAATTGGAGGTGAAATTTTAAGCAAGAGATGTAAAGCTGTTATAAGTACAGCAGAGGCAAAATTCTCGAAGTCACTTTGGTTCTATCTTGCCTCTTACTTTTCCCCCCAGCAATTGCAGAAGTGCAGGACAAAGACTGTGCAGTGATAAAGAGGGTATGCTCCAAATTGGCGGTATCAGTGTGCACTCATGATTTCCAAACCATTGTGTATATACATGCATGTATGACCACATGAATGTGTGTATATATCTATATAGATATATGTATATATATACACAAGAGTATCAGTTCAGTTCAGTTCAGTTCAGTCACTCAATCATGTCTAACTCTTTGCAACCCCATGGACTGCAGCACACCAGGCCTCCCTGTCCATCACCAACTCCCGGAGTCCACCCAAACCCATGTCCATTGAGTCACTGATGCCATGCAACTATCTCATCCTCTGTCGTCCCCTTCTCCTCCTGCCCTCAATCTTTCCCAGCATCAGGGTCTTTTACAATGAATCAGTTCTTCGCATCAGATGACCAAAGGATTGGAGTTTCAGCTTCAGCATCAGTCTTTCCAATGAATATTCAGGACTGATTTCCTTTAGGATGGACTGGTTGGATCTCCATGCAGTCCAAGGGACCCTCAAGAGTCTTCTCCAACACCACAGTTCAAAACCATCAATTCTCCTGCCCTCAGCTTTCTTTATAGTCCAACTCTAACATCCATACATGACTACTGGAAAAACCATAGCCTTGACTAGACAGACCTTAGTTGACAAAGTGACGTCTCTGCTTTTTAATATGCTGTCAACGTTGGTCATAACTTTTCTCCCAAGGAGTAAGCATATTTTAATTTCATTGCTGCAGTCACCATCTGCAGTGATTTTAAGCTAAGTCGCTTCAGTCGTGTCTGACTCTGTGTGACCCCAGAGATGGCAGCCCACCAGGCTCCCCCATCCCTGAGATTCTCCAGGCAAGAACACTGGAGTGGGTTGCCATTTCCTTCTCCAATGCATGAAAGAGAAAAGNTGTCTGACTCTGTGTGACCCCAGAGATGGCAGCCCACCAGGCTCCCCCATCCCTGAGATTCTCCAGGCAAGAACACTGGAGTGGGTTGCCATTTCCTTCTCCAATGCATGAAAGAGAAAAGTGAAAGTGAAGTCACTCAGTCATGTCCGACTCTTCACGATCCCATGGACTACAGCCCACCAGGCTCCTCCATCCATGGGACTTGCCAGGCAAGAGTACTGGAGTGGGTTGCCATTGCCTTCTCCAATTTTGGAGCCCCTAAAAATAAAGTCTGCCACTGTTTTCACTGTTTCTCCATCTATTTGCCATGAAGTGATGGGACTGGGTGCCATGATCTTAGTTTTTTGAACATTGAGCTTTAAGCCAACTTTTTACTCTCCTCTTTCACTTTCATCAAGAGGCTTTTTAGTTCTTCATCACTTTCTGCCATAAGGGTGGCATCATCTGCATATCTGAGGTTACTGATATTTCTCCCGGCAATCTTGATTCCAGCTTGTGCTTCTTCCAGCTCAGTGTTTCTCAATGTACTCTGCATATAAGTTAAATATGCACGGTGACAATATACAGCTTTGATGTACTCCTTTTCCTATTTGGAACCAGTCTGTTTTCCATCTCCAGTTCTAACTGTTGCTTTCTGACCTGCATACAGATTTCTCAAGAGGAAAAGCAGGTGGTCTGGTATTCCCATCTACACAAAGGCTTTGGCATAGTCAATAAAGCAGAAGTAGATGTTTTTCTGGAACTCTTGCTTTTTTGATGATCCAGAGGATGTTGGCAATATGATCTCTGGGTCCTCTGCCTTTTCTAAATCCAACTTGAACTTCTAGAATTTCATGGTTCACATATTATTGAAGCCTGGCTTGGAGAATTTTGAGCGTTACTTACTAGCATGTGAGATGAGTGCAATTGTGTGGTAGTTTGAGCATTCTTTGGCATTGCCTTTCTAAGGGGTTATAATGAAAACTGACCTTTTCCAGTTCTGTGGCCACAACTGAGTTTTCCAAATTTGCTGGCATATTGAGTGCAGCACTTTCACAGCATCATCTTTTAGGATTTGAAATAACTCAGCTGGAATTCTATCATCTCCACTAGCTTTGTTTGTAGTGATGCTTCCTAAGGTCCACTTGATCACATTACAAGAGTATATCTGTGTATATATCAATACATGCATATATTTTCTAGCTCCATCTGCCCAAAGGAACTAGAAGCAAAGAAAAAAAGAAAAGAAAAACCTCAGTATCAGTGAGCACACCCCGTGCTCAGATCTTGGCTTCTAATATCATTTTCCACTAAAATACCAAGGACTCCTCAGAGAAATCTATGGCCAAAGCAAGTAATATCCTAGAGGTTCCTGGAATATCTTGTTATACCAGAAAATAAGGAAAGGTTAAAAAAAAAACAATGAGGATATACCATAGGGATAAAAGAAAGTTTGAAATATGAATAGCTCCCACTGACCAAAGTTGGAACAATTTGAAAATATAAAAGGAGAATATGAATATAAAACACTAAAGGAAATAAAAATTCATGTAACTGTATTGATAATAAATACATAATTAATAGAGGAAAAAGAAGGACTCAATGCAGAATGTCAAGGTCTGATCAGTAAATGTGAAGGGATTATAAGCCGTAGAAAATAATCATTTTATAATCATCTTCAAGAATGGTTCAGGCAAAAATCATCCATGGCTACTCAATTCAGGGGGTTGTTCGTATGAAGAGCAGGATATTTTCATGTTCTTAAACTGACTTCTAATCAATACCTTATTAGTTTCAAAGGGAATAGTTGTAACTATATGTTGTAGAAAATTGACAATGTCTTGGTTAGATAAAGAAAGTTAAATCCTCAGTGAAGAGCAAATAAACATTGTGAGTTTCCAGAATGTGGTACCAGGAGATCACAGTATCATTTATGGATATTCTGCTGGAAATGCATTACCTAAATATAATTATGAGAAAACATCTGACAAATCTCAAATCAGGTATTTTGTACAAAAAAAAAAAAAAAAAGAAGAAAGGCATGATATTCTTCAAAACATCAGTGTCGTAAAAGAAAAAAGAAAGGTTGTAGAAATGTTCTAGATTAAAGGAAACTAAAGAAACATGACAAGTAAATGCAAGACCCACTACTGAACTAACTCCTATTCTAGAGGGAAAAAAAAATGCTATTGAAGACATTTTTGTGTCAGTTGAGAAAATTGCATTATAGATATAGATTAGATTAAAATTTTCTATTAATGTTAAATTTACTGAATTAGATAACTGTGATGTTGTTATATAGGAGAATATCTCTCTAAGGAAAGATGCTTTCAATTATTTAAGGGCAAATGAGCATGATGTACCCAGCTTTCTTCCAGCTGGTTCAGGAAAAATACTATATATAATGCTCACTGGGCATAAAATATACAAAAGTTATATGTCAATCGAGGTGAAAAAGAGGTGTACAGAAAAAGAAAATAGGGTAATGTTAACAATAGGCCAGTCTGAGTAAAGAATATCCAGTGTTTTTGTATGATTACTATCCTTGATAATTTTTGTAAATGTAAAATTATTTACAAATCAAGAATTGGAAGAGAGAGCAAGAAAGAGGGAGCAGGAGCTATCCAGCATTGATTCTTATGGTCCTGAACCTGGCTGTTTTTCTATCTATGTGAACTTAAAGCAAGTTTTGTAACCTCTCCGTGCCTCCTTTTCCTCAACTGCAAAGTTAAAGTGATAGAGCCTTCCCTTTATTTTTTTGTTGGAAATTAAAAGGGTAATGAAAGTGTTTCCTGTTATTAATTTGGATGTCTTTTCACTAAAGAGTTGTCTTAGCCTTGGGAGATAAATTAGGATGGATATGAGGCTTGGGGTGAGAGGCTCAAAGCAAGATATGGAGGGAGGTCTGTAGGCTGGGACTTGAACTGAAGATGCTTGAGAAGCCTCTGAGAAAAGGCTTGTTCAGATCCTCTGCATCCCAAATTCAGAATTTTAGAGCTACAGCCAGAGGTACAAGTAAAGAGTGTACATGAATATTCGCTTTGAACCCAGTGTTGGCAATTGTGGTAATTGTTGAGATTCAGAAGCTTTGTGGTCATTCTAGAAAAAAAAGTCCAAAAGAACCAGTCTCTGGAGGGTGAATATATTTCCCTATAACAAAAGCAGCAGTGAAAATACATTTGGTGCTTAGAAATAGGACAATTATAAATAAACCTAGTACTGCTGCTGCTGAGTCACTTCAGTCGTGTCCGACTCTGTGTGACCCCATAGACAGCAGCCAAACAGGCTCCCCCGTCCCTGGGATTCTCCAGGCAAGAACACTGGAGTGGGTTGCCATTTCCTTCTCCATTGTGTGAAAGCGAAAAGTGAAAGTGAAGTCGCTAAGTCGCGTCCGACTCCTAGCGACCCCATGGACTGCAGCCCACCAGGCTCCTCCATCCATGGGATTTTCTAGGCAAGAGTACTGGAGTGGCTTGCTATTGCCTTCTCCGAAACCTAGTACAAGTTCTCCCAAAACAGAGGTTGCTTTGTAAAGAATTCTGTCAGTTAATGAGATGCTTAAATGACAGTATCAGGCAAGAGGAGAAAAATGTTGGCAGGGTGCTTAAGAGGTTGAAGGCCGATTCTGTTGTGCCCACGTTGGTTTCCTAATTTGGGTAATTTCTCTCACAAGCTCCTTATTTGAAACCAACTTTGGCAGTGTTATGATTAGAAACATAATGCATTCCACATGTGCCTGAAAGCCTAAGAGGCCAAATTTCAGGGGTTTTAGTGATGACTGCCAAGGTGGTCCCCTGGAAAGCCACCTTGCTGTGACCCTGGATCAAGTCACAGCTTCCCTGGCTGGTTGTGAATAGTGACTTAGAGGGGGCAGGGCAGGGGCTTGACAACCTTTGTTTAGCCCTCTTCTCTGTGCTTGCCCTCCTGCAGGTCTGAGAGAGGGCAGAAACAGCAGGAAGGCATCGATTTGTGCCTGAGGGTGTGGGAGTAGAGAGGGCTTCATGGAACCCTTCTCCTTTTGGTTACTACCTCACTTCCCCCCTGACCTTTTCAGCTGGTGCATTATTACACAGTAGAACACTTCTCTCTCCCCTGGGCAGAGCAGTGTGGTGAGCAAGAGGCCCAAGCATAAACTGAAATTGCTTCGCTCAGCTGCTTATTGGCTTAGGTCTTGGGAAGAATTGGTTAGCCTCTCAGCACCTCAGTTTTCTCAGCTGCAAATGGGGTGATTCCTCCACAGTAGTTGTAAGGATGAGAGGAGGTCATGAGCATGAATTGTCTAGAACCCAGCTTAGGTGCCTGGTGGATGGTTGTCAGCATCTTCTTCTAGCACCTGAGAAGAGGCACAGACTGCCCTTTTAACTCAAGCTGACCTGGGGTCAGCTTCCAGGTCCTAGTATAATCTGTGATTATAAATTCACCCTCAGAGGCCCATCAGCTGATGGCTTGTACTAACTCCTCTTCTTTATGGCTTTAGTAGTTCTAACCCCCTGAAAGAGCAAACCAAGCTGAACCTGCTCATTCCGATGTAATTAATATTTGGCTTGCAGTACATCTCTGCTTAAAATGTTATCTATTCAAATCATGCTCACACCTGATTTACATTTCTTTCTAGCCTTTGAAGAAGACTCACTTCTTTTTCTAGGAGTCAGATTCGACCACTCCTCAGTAAATAGGAAACTCATAGATGTTTTCAGAGTCCAATAAGTCTCATGTTATAATATATATAGATAAATATATATGTTCAGTTCAGTTCAGTCACTCAGTCATGTCCGACTCTTTGCGACCCCATGAATCACAGGACTCCAGGCCTCCCTGTCATTCACCAACTCCCGGAGTTCACTCAGATTCACTCGATTCCATCGAGTCAGTGATGCCATCAAGCCATCTCATCCTCGGTCGTCCCCTTCTCCTCCTGCCCCCAATCCCTCCCAGCATCAGAGTCTTTGCCAATGAGTCAAGTCTTCGCATGAGGTGGCCAAAGTCCTGGAGTTTCAGCTTTAGCATCATTCCTTCCAAAGAAATCCCAGGGCTGATCTTCAGAATGGACTGGTTGGATCTCCTTGCAGGCCAAGGGACTTTCAAGAGTCTTCTCCAACACCACAGTTCAAAAGCATCAATTCTTCGGCACTCAGCCTTCTTCACAGTCCAACTCTCACATCCTTACATGACCACAGGAAAAACCATAGCCTTGACTAGATGGATCTTTGTTGGCAAAGTAATGTCTCTGCTTTTGAATATGCTATCTAGCTTGGTCATAACTTGTCTTCCAAAGAGTAAGCATCTTTTAATTTCATAGCTGCAGTTTCCATCCACAGTGATTTTGGAGCCCCCAAAATAAAGTCTGACACTGTTTCCACTGTTTCCCCATCTATTTCCCATGAAGTGATGGGACCAGATGCCATGATCTTCATTTTCTGAATGTTGAGCTTTAAGCCAACTTTTTCACTCTCCTCTTTCACTTATACCCAAGTTGTTCTCATAGATGCTTACGACACCACACACAGTGGTTTGTAATAGCCTGAGGGTTTCCCTCAGCCCTGAATAATTCAGAGCAAAGTAAGAGCAGGGGAAGTTAGAATGTTCTTGCCTATCATTCTTTCTCAAGAAGACTCCTTCTCAATCTTCCTTCTAAGTAATCTTACTTGACTGCACAATTCATTCATTCATTCACTCCTTTATCAAGTTTTTGAGTGACTATAATGTACCAGTTCTAGACGCTATATACAGAATAGACAAGTCCCTGCCTGCATGGAACTTACATGTCTGAGGGGAGCTGACGTTCTGTGTTTCTATAGCTCCTGAACTTGTCTCCATCTGTCTCCTTGTGCGGTAGTCATTGGTTTGGACTACAAGATCCTTGAAGATATGGGGAACACATATCTCATTAGACTTTGTGTCCTCAGGGTCCCCAGCCCTGGTGCCTGGAATACAGAAGGAATCCAAAAATGTTTCTTTCAAATGAGTAAATATCAGGAGTTAGAAGAGCTAGCTTTCAAGTTCCCCAAAAATATGAAAAATAAAGGATTTAGTCACAGTGCACAATCAATAGTTATCCTTAACTGATTCATTTCATGAAAATTTATAACAAGATTAATGTTGCTTTTGGTACCGCTGTGCATTTGTTGACAGACTTAGAGGAGATCAAAGTGAATAAATGCAGAAAGCTAGCTACATTCATATATGTATTTTAAAAATATATTAAGATATATATCATATTAAATTTCTTTTCAATAAAACCAGACCTTGTGGTAGTTGTTTTCATATTTTTAATTGAGTCTAAAGCCTTAATGGTTTGAATGGATCATTCCCCATCTTCTTCTTATCCTGTGAAACTATATGAAGCTCTGTGAGTTCATGACTGGTTTGAAATGTGTATAAAATTCTCTTATCAACTGCCACTCAGAAGCATTACAACAAAGGAGCTTGTTTTAGAATTAAAAGAGCTTGATTTGTGTCTTGGCTCTACCCCTTACTAGTTCCACAACCTCAGGCAAGTAAATTCACTTCTCTGAGCTTCAGTTTCATCTAGAAAATGGAGATTAAAAATATCCTTGACCAGGGTAGTGTTGAGGATTAGAAGTAGTACTGTCAAAGGAATATTGGTAAAGTGCATGCCAATGGTAGTTTAATTTATTGTATTTATTGATTTTTTTCAACTGTGCAGCCGAGGTTTTCCAAAGAGACAGAAAATACAACTTGTCTTCAACATACGGCAATTTTTAAGTTAGACCCTATGCATTTTCTTATTTAGTCCAAACTTCTCAGCTGATTACTGGGGCTTAAACCTTTATGCTTCTCTACTGATTCAATAACATAACAGCATCTGCCTCTTTTGAAAGACAATGAGCATCAATAAGAGAACCCTCTGCACTCCAGGCAGGGAGTGTGTTCGGGACATCTAAGGTAGCACGTGTATTGTTAGTCTTATTCACCTGGATCATTTTTTGTGCTGATACAGTAACATCATCACCACCCAAAGTGGAAAAAAATAAATTATTTATGGCTTTGCATAGTCATGCTGGGTCCAGAAAGCATTTGTGAATAGTGAAGACTTGAGCTGAACTCTCCAAAGGAACAATGAAGGGGGTCAGAGTACAGTGGAAAGGAGACCTGTGGGGATCAGCTTCCAACTGCATTATGGCAAAATGAATAATTCAAGAATATTGTTTTGGATCAGATATCCCTTTCAGCATCTTTAAAAACCTTTCTTTCTATAGAGGGATTGCATATCTATTCAATATCATGTCAAGGATTCTTTCTTGACTATAGCAGTGCATGATAGCAAAGTGAAGTAGGTGAATGTTTCAGAGAGATGATAATGTGTTCATTACAGCAAAATATTTACTTCAGTTATGATCTCTAAACACTTGAAAGGTATGTTTTGAATTCAGTAATGTCTAGTATTTTATTCACTTGATTTTTCATCTTGGTTATAAGCGTTAGGATAAGGGTAGGAAAATGAGATCCATGCACCAGATCATCAGTAAATGTTTTAGTCAGTTATATTTTTTCTAATTTCAAGCATTTTATTTTTGTAGCCAATGATGCCCCTTATAACACTGTTTAGAGAACTTCTCTAAGCTTATAGTTTAGATAAGATCCCTTTCCAAAAGGATCAAGCCAGTCAATCCTAAAGGGAATCAACCCTGACTATTCATTGGAAGAACTGATGCTGAAGCTGAAGCTACAATACTTTGGCCACCTGATGTGAAAAGCCAGCTCATTGGAAAAGACCCCGATACTGGGAAAGATTGAGGGCAGGAAGAGAAGGGGGCGACAGAGGATGAGATGGTTGGATGGCATCACTAATCAATGGATATGAGTTTGAGCAAACTCCAGGAGACAGTGAAGGACAGGGAAGCCTGGTGTGCTGCAGTCCACGGGGTTGCAAAGAGTCACACACAACTCAGTGACTGAACAACAGCAACAGAAAGACACACTTAATAGATTGATAAAATATATATGTTTAAGAGAATGAAGAAATTTTATCAGCCAGCTTTTCTCTTGGGAGAGAACTGTTTGGGAGACACTGATGACCTGTCAGATTAGAAGAAAAATCCCCAAAGCATACATAAATCACCAGGATGATCCTTAAACTGCCATGCAAAGGGCAAGGAAAGAGATCTGTGTTGCTCCTGAAGGGACAAGAGGAATGTGAAGGAGAAAGCAAGGCAAGAGTAGATGACACGGGTGAGTGAAAGTCTTAAGTAATGCGTGTTGTCTGATTTGCGCTTTCCCTCTGACTCCATCATCTTCTAGCCATCTCCAATAATGCATTTTTCCAAATGCTTAATAGTGTGGATTTCTGGTGGCAGCCAGTGATGGAAATGAGCCTGGGTGACAGAGGGTGAAAAGAGTGCTGAGCCAGAGATGCTTGGAGGCATCAGATGATAGCTGGGTTACAGAGACACCAAAACAGAAAATGAAGCCCAAGAAAAGGCAGAAAATAAATTCCCTAATACTTCACAGTTGTTTAGAGATGTCTGTGATTTACTCCTAACCCTGGCTTGGAGTTCCTGAGAGCCATTGTATAGAAAGGGAAGTATGGTTAGTTCCATAGCTCTGGTTTTCAGAAAATAAAAGGTCTTACTATCCTCAAGAATTTTTTCCAATTTTATTTCTGGAAGGAGTTTCTTAGGCAAGTAAGAAAGTGGCATAAGAAAAAAAATTGCCTTCAAAAATAGTTTTATAGTCAATGTAGAAACAGATTTTATGTGGCTGCTCCTAGATCTGCCCTTGATTCCAGTATGGGACATGAAAGCTAATGCACAAACCTGAGAGAACTCTTTGAAGGACTAACTTAATCTGGTCTGAGTCTGAAGCTGTCTGTAGTGGACATTTGTGGCTGGTTTGCTAGAGTCATTCCATTCCAGTTGATTCGTCTAAGCCAATCAAGGTGGTTCCTTTCCCCTTGCCTGTGACTGCTCCACAGTCACGCTTTGACTTGATGATGGGCACTGAGAAGCAAGAGGAGGAGGTTTAGAGAACTTCTGGGAAAGGCTTTCTCCATCTCAAGTGGGAAATGCAAGAGACAGCATCTCTCCTTTTGTGGGATATGGTTGATTGTGATGTGGTCTAGTCCTGTGCAAGCTAATGTATGTCCTTACTGTTTGTCAGCTTGAATTGGGGATTGTTTTCCTCACAGACAAGAACATTTTGACTGATATATATCTTTCAATAATCTACCATAACTCAATGATAAAACAATGGAAACCATTATAGAGGAACAAAGAAAAGCAAGTGGGTGAGGTCATGATCCATCCTGCGGCTTACCTCTCCAATCAGCCTTACCCTTGACCATTCTCCACCCACTACTATACTTTTGTGCTTCAGGGATATTAAGCTTGTTTTCTCTTGCCATGATTCTTTTACAAACTATCCTCTTCCCAGAACAGTTCTCCACCTGCTTGAGTGAGTGTACACACGCATACCTGCAGCCTGGCTGCTGCTGCTGCTACTGCTGCTAAGTCGCTTCAGTCGTGTCCGACTCTGTGCGACCCCATAGGCAGCAGCCCACCGGGCTCCCCCATCCCTGGGATTCTCCAGGCAAGAACACTGGAGTGGGCTGCCATTTCCTTCTCCAGTGCGTGAAAGTGAAAAGTGAAAGTGAAGTCGCTCAGTCGTGTCCGACTCCTAGCGACCCCATGGACTGCAGCCCACCAGGCTCCTCCATCCATTGGAGTCTCCGGGCAAGAGTACTGGGGTGGGGTGCCATTGCCTTCCTTCCGCTCAACCTTCATTCTTCCAAGTTCATTCTGATACCACTTCCTCCAGTCGGGATAGTGAGAAGCTCCTTTGACATGCAACCCAACCCCTGCTTGTTTAGGATACCGGAGGGAGGAAGTCTCTAAGTTAGCCCCAGGGAATTCCCACTCCCTGGGAATTTCCCTTGTGCAATCTTTTTCTTTTAATGTGAGCTGGACCTGTGACTCACTTGTAATGAATGAAATATGGAAAAAGGATATGCATTCCTAACTTATGCTGTCACTTTCAGGATAAAGTTACAGAAAAGAAGGTGACTTTTGTCTCCAGCACCCTTTCTTACTCTCTGACTCTTTCTTGTGCCATCGATTGCTTGAGGTTCCGAAGCCTTTATAGGGAGGCCTACATGGTGAGGAACTGAGGCCTGTCAGTGACCTTGGAAATAAATCTTTTGAGGCCTGTAAAAAAATCATGTGGGGCTTCCCTGGTGGCTCAGGGGTGAAGAATCCACCTGCAATGCAGGAGACGTATGTTCAGTCCCTGGGTCAAGAAGATCCCCTGGAGAAGAGAATGGCTACCTATTCCAGTATTCTTGTCTGAAAAATCCCATGGACAGAGGAGCCTGGTGGGCTGTAGTCTGTGGCGTCACAGAAGAGTCGGACATGATTTAGCGCCTAAACAACAACAACTATTATACAGAGTGAAGTAAGCCAGAAAGAAAAACACCAATACAGTATACTAACGCATATATATGGAATTTAGAAAGATGGTAATGATAACCCTACATGCAAGACAGCAAAAGAGATACAGATGTATAGAACAGTCTTTTGGACTCTGTGGAAGAAGGCAAGGGTGGGATGTTTTGAGAGAATAGCATTGAAACATGTATATTATCATATGTGAAACAGATCACCAGTCCAGGTTTGATGCATGAGACAGGGTGCTCAGGGCTGGTGCACTGGGATGACCCAGAGGGATGGGATGGGGAGGGAGGTGGCAGGGGGGTTCAGGATGGGGAACACATATAAACCCACAGCTGACTCATGTCAATCTATGGCAAAACCATTACAATATTGTAAAGTAATTAGCCTCCAATTAAAATAAATAAATAAAAACACAAAAATCATATCAGTGAGCTGGGAAACAGATGATATCTATCCTTAGTTGAGGCTTCAGATGACACTATAAGATTTGCTTGGCTACACTCTCGAGTCAGAGTTACCCAGCTAGGCCATGCCTGAATTCTTGATCCAAATAACTTGTGAGATAGTAAAGTGTGTTGTCTTGAGATGCTAAATTTTAGGATAATTTGCTATACAGCATAGGTAGTAAATATCCTTTCCTGATTTCCCGTAGAAATCTACTGTTGCTCCTTCATCAGAGCACTTACCACTCTGTGTTGTAATTATCTGGTTATTGGTTTGGCCACTTCACTAGGTTGTGAGTTCTGTGAGGATGGGGCATTGTCTGTCTTGTGTGCTACTATATCTTTGGCAAGTAACCCTGAACTTTGTACATGAAATATGCTGACACTCACTGAGTAATGATAGAAGGCTGGACTCTAAAATATGTGGCAGACGTGGATGTGGAAGTGGAAAATTGGGTCAAGGAAATGCATACCACAGAGAAAGGCAGTGAAATTTATACCAAATTATAAAATCATTATTAGTCCCACAAATTTGTAAACAGACTAACAGCTAAGATGGTGCCAACAGATAAAATGGCATTTTAAATATGATACCCTGACAATTAGCCCCGAGATGCCTATTGTGGTAAGAGAGGAGAGAAGGCATGAACAGAAATAAAAACACTGACCTGTCAGTGTTAACTCTGCCTTCCTACTGACCACCACCTGACCTCTCTGGGCCTCAGTTACTCATTGGTAAGTGAAAGGCTGTTTCATATTCTTAAAGATCCCTCTCAGCTCTAATATTCAACTTTATATAGAATATTATTCTATAGACACTGACCTCAAATTATTTCAGAGCACTGGTCCTCAGCCCATCTATTGGGTCTGAGAGATATAATACACATTACTCTGAGAGTCATTTTGCAGCCTGTGGGAGGAAAGGATCACATCACATTATGGGTCTGTCAGAATTTCTAGGTAAACATATAGTGTAAAAAGTTTTCCTGGATGTTTTTAACCTGCTCAATACTCACTTGTGACAATTTTTGAGGTAATGCGTATAGACAGATCGACTGTTATGGTCTACATACTGGACATTCTGCTCTGATACAGTGAATGCAGTAGAACTTAACTAAATGTTCAGTGAAAGCTTCAAGGTAACAGCTGAAAAATAAGCAGAAAAATGTAACAAAAAACCCTTGCGAGTAGAGTTGCTGTTGGAAGACAGACATTAGAAACACCATCACAAAGTTTCCTATTTTTCTGGGAGCTGAAATACTTTCAACATGTGAGCCGGTAATATATCACGGTTGACAATAATTTAGAAGGTGGTACTTCAAGGCATTTACCCATGACAACCTGGAGCCTTCTGTATCTACAGATTATTGTCAATATCCTTAACTAGAAAAGCACCTGCTGCTCTAATTAGTTTATAACATATTCTTTTGAGACATAGTAATAATAATAGCCAGCATTATTTAATCCTTTCATTTTTCAGAAGGCTTTCCATCATTGTGTTATCCTCACAGTGTACCTGTTAAGTAAGCAGTGCGGGTGTCCTGAAAGTAATGCTTTCCTGCAGGTTTACTGACTTCCTCACTCAATGTACACATTAATCCAGAGCTCGCTGTGTATCATGGTCTCCCTGGGGATGTGATTCCAAACGAAACATGGTTCATATCTGGGGGCTCAGAATCTAGAAGAAGAGGTAAACATGTAAGCTGATGATTACAGTGCTGTCTGGTACTAGCTTTCTTTCACATTAGTGACCTGTGCCTCTATTCCACACCTGACACATACCTAGAACCACACAGGCGTGGTGGACTAGACAGAAAGTTTGCAAGAGTGGAACAAACATCCTTTTATTCACACACCATTGCAGGAGGGAAAAGAATTGCTTTTCTGTTCTTTTGTACTTTGGTTCTTTTCCAAAGCCACAAGCTCCCTAAACTTAAGACACAATGCTCACTGGTTAGCATTGCCACTTCTCATAGGTACCGATGTTCCTTTCACCAGTTAGATAGTCCCTCTCATAGGAGTAGTGCTTCAGTTTAGAAGCTCAATAAACAAGCTGGGGGAACGTTTTAATCATCAGAAGAGGTCTTTCATATGCTGGGACCCCATTATACTGGCTCTTTAGGGTCAAATATACACATCTCTTCCCAACTCAGTTTCCAGAGAGAAAAGATTGGTATCTTAAAATTCTCAATGGTGGGAATATTTTCAAAATGGAATCTGGCAAACCCTCCACATTGTAACTTTTCCTCCCAGAGAGACAGTCCTTAAACATTTACCAGCACACCACTGACTGGAATGCGTTGTCCTTCACCTGGGCTTGATTAAGTTGATGGATTTACTAAACTATTCTGCATATGTTATGCATAACAGCCTCTTAATTTGGGTTTGAATGTAATTATACAGACTGTATTAATTTCTTTCCCCCTCCTCCCACATACGTGGGTTAAAATTCCCTTAATTAGGGATGTAAATTTATGCAAAATAGCAAACAATTCGGGTTTTATGGTGAGAACCTTGGAACACTAATAACACTGCAATCTTGATTATGCAGCCAACAAACCAATGCTCATTCAAAACCACTTTCCTACATTGCCCACCTACAGAAAATCCATGGGGCTAAAATGAGCTTTTCTCCTATTATTGGCAAATACGTATCTTTCTTCTTGTTGGGAAAAATAAACCAAAAATCAAATAAGAACAGAAAAATGCAGATGTGTTCATTTTGAAGATTTTGTAAATCATCAATTTAGAGGTTCAGTGACCAGTTCTTTTTCTTCAGTACATATTCCCAACCAAGTCATCTCTCCAGAAGGATTTTCCTGTTCGTAGCAATGGTTTGCTTTCCTAGTAACCACACTGGAAGCTTCAGTGTCATCCAGGTGCTCACTACAGTGGTAGGCTCATAGAAGAGATTTAGTACATAGATGTGGAATAGATCAATTTTAAAAAATTTCTTCTTCTTTATAATCCCATGCAACAAACCAACAAGTCTGCAGGTTTTCCTGCTAAGCTGTTCAGTTCTCCTTCACTGCTGATACTGTTCTAACTTTTCCAGCTACTTGTCTCATGCTGGTCTCTCTCTACTTTCAAGCTTTTATTCAACAGGCTTTAACTGAGTGTGTGTTTTGTGACAAGAACTGAGCTTGGGATGAAAATGAATCAGACATTCTACCTTCAAGGTGGGAAAGACACAAATAGATGAAAAACACTGTCTCTGCAATATGACAAGGGGTATACCCAGGGCAAACATCGAACACTGCAAAAACAGAGAGGAGGGGGATTGGGATTATTTCAAGTGGTGAGGAATCTTGAGTTTTATAGTATGCCGTGAGTTTTGCTGTGAGAACAAGATGGGAAGAAATAGCCTGGGAAGAGAGGAAATATGGCATATTAGGTATTGAGTAAAAGCTGACTCAGGAGGAAGATTTAGATTCACTGTTAAATTCTGCTTGCCACTCTGAGTGACCTTAGGCAAATTACCTCAACTCATTGTGCCTTAGTTGCCTCATATGCAAAAGGGGATCATCTACCTTATAAAATTGTGAGAACTAATGGCGCTAATGAATGCAAGTTTTCTGTGATAGAGCCTATGTGTATGTGCTTAGTTACTCAGTCGTGTCTGACTCTCTGTGACCCCTAGGGCTGCAGCCTGCCAGGCTCCTCTGTCCATGGGATTCTCCAGGCAAGAGTACTGGAATGGGTAGGCATTCCCTCCTCCTGGGGATCTTCCCGACCTAGGGATTGAACTCAGGTCTCCTGCATTGTGTGTGGATTCTTTACTGTCTGGGCCACCAGGGAATGCTCAAGCAAGGCTAGCTATTCTTATTATTCCAGGCAAAGACGATAGCCTTTGAAAAATTATATGAATGAGAAACAAATATGATCTGTTTCAGGAAAGGCAGACTTATATTACAGCTGGGTATAACACTGGGTATTGGTTGCACAGTGGTGAAAGGTAAGGCTGGAATGGTGGGCAGGAGCCAGGATCTGAAGGACTTTGTATGCCATGATCAATTCTTTGGGCTTTAACCTAGAGGCGGTAGAGATCCACTGAAGGATTTTGAAGGGGAAAATGACTCACTACTAAACTCAACATTGTTTTTTTTTTTTGCCATTATCCAGCCCAATACTGGAAATACTCTATTTCTTCTACCGGAAATACTCTATTTCTTCAGAGAAATAGAGCTGAATGGTTGTTAATGATGGCATGATGCTACTGCAGTAGGGGAGAGAGACATATAAACTAAACTCAACTCCACTGAAACAACAGGTGAGAGGCTTTTTTAATGCTGGAGAGTGCTAAAGGACAAGTACTGAAGGACATTGTAGGTGTGGTGTGGGGCTGTGGGTGGTGTTGGTTGATGTGATTAGGGTATCTGTGTTCACTAACTGGTGCTTAGCAAAGTTAGGCTCCTACTCACTAGAGACTGGGCAACAGGACCCCTCCCTTTCCTGATGATTTCATTTCAAAGGGATGGCTCCTTGAAAAATATATTCCTGGGCTGTGGAAGATACATCTCAGAGGGACAGAGAAAGGATTTTTAATCTCAAGTTTGCTGAAGAAAATGCCCAAAGAAGAGGAAGTTGAGAGGTCTGTAGTCAGATTTTGGCTGAAACAGTGAATTCTTGTGACATTGTTGATCCTTCTCAGCTCGGCATTCTAAGGGACTGGAGTCATCCTAGGCTTATATGCTCAGGCTGGAAGAAGTCATATTAGAGTTTGTTTAAGTGTCCTAGTGTGTAGGGGTGGACAATATTGTTTGGGCTGAGAGTCTGCAGTTCCCATAAGTCAAGGTTGAGGACCAGTTGAGGAAGCAGCTCAGAGGAACCTGACTAAAATTTGATCGAGGAGAGAATACCCTTCTGTAGCTCGCTTTCCTACCATATGACATCTAATGGCCCCTTGCTTCATTTTCTAGATCCTTCAAAATCTGGTCCCATCTGCCTGGGAAACCTAATCAATTAGCCTCCCACACAGTTTGTATTGTGTGCTCAAGTACAGCTTGGAACAGCCCCTCCCATGTCTCGCTCTCATCTTCATCTCTGGGTTTTGCTTCTGTTGTTCCCGTTCTCCCCTCCCCCTGCATCCTTTTCACCCTTCAAAGGCTCATTCAGTGAAGGCTCTGAATCTCCAGTCTTATTTGATATCTTTAGGTCTTTTTTTATAAACTTTAAAACTTAGTCTTCTTGCCTCACAAATTAGCATTTAATTATCTTGCATATTGTGTTTGAAACATATGGAAGTTTTTTTCCAGAATTATGGCCTTTATTTTTTCCCTTAATTATTCAATAAAGGTTCCTTAAAAAAAGTAATGGCCTCATTCACTGAGGAACATGTGGAACTTTGAAAAGATACTGGGCCTAGAGTTCAGAGGGATTTGATTCTCAATTTTTCTACTGACCAGCTATTTGAATATGTCTCATCTCTGAGCTTTAATTTCTTTATCTGTAAAATAGTGAGGATTCATCCCAATTATGGTTATGATTAAGTTAGATGACATTATATTTGCAAAAGTGCCTAACAATGTGCATGGCCCAAGGTTCATTTATAATAGATATTTATTGAATCTTTCGTCATTTTTTGTATTTTAAATGTCTCCCTAATTTAATTTTAGATTCGTTTAGAGCCAACAAACATGGCCTATATTCTTTCCCACAGTTTCAGAGTGTTGAGTGCATAGTAGGCACCCAATAAACTCTGGCTGAAGGAACTGATTAATTGCACACTTAGAAGGAAATGGCTGATTGTGTGGTGTATTCTGTGAAGAGTTTAACAGATGCACAGTAAGGAAATGAGTCCTCCAGACACTTATCAAATAGAGGCTGAAATTACACAGTTCTAGGAAGTACTAGTTTAGATTAATGGCCTTTTGATCTTCAAAGACTCTCCAACAACCTTTAAAACACTATGGCATTCTAAGCAGAAGTCAGAAAAAAAGCTAGGAACCAGATACAACTATGAGTAACCCTGAGAAAACTAAAAGTCAGGCCCAGCATAAAAATGCAATCAGAACTGGGGTTTCTCATCCCCTCACTCCCTTTTTGTTGAGCTTCCTCAGAGTAATTTGCTTCTAAACATCCCCATGTTATAAATGAATAGAACAGCAGATGCCGAGAGTGATTTATTATTCATCATGAATAGCAAGTGAATGAAATAATTTAACAACCACTAATCTCTAAAAGGGACCCACTCATTTTTAATCATCTCATATGACATGTGATCACTCATTCACATACATCCCCCGAGCTCATCCCTCTGCAAGGAAGCCTTAGCGGGCAGCGGAATGCTGTGTATGTACTTCTGTGACATGAGTATATCATTAGGTGAATGTTATGGCCTGTGGGATCAGGACTATGTTTTTGTGCGGTGTGACAACTTGACACAATCCATACACATGTCACCTTTTGCATCCCATTAGTATCGAGGGAGCCCACAAATGCTAATACGGCATAGTGATAATTATACAGCTCACAGTTCTGAGGCTAGGATTAGAAATGGCAGCCGTGTTGATGGATATAAATTGCCGTGGTTTCGTCACATGAGAGAGGCTACCAAGGGAATGGTAGCTTGAAGATAATCTTTGTCATAGGAATGAGTCTAAAGCATTTAGAATAGGAAGCATTTCCTATCCTAATTATAATAGTGCTGTGGAATATTGTACTAGTTATTTTTGGGGCACAGGAGAGTGTAGAATGTCTGGCACATTTGGTGAATTTCTTTTTTCTAGACTCACCATTTGTATATCTAGGAAATTAAGGGAGGTAAAATCAAGTTTTGCTGTGATTATTAGTCCACACATCCTGTAATAAAGATCAAGGGAGAAAATAAAATTGATTAGGAGGCCAGTTAAATTGGCCAGTTAATCTACTTGGGTTCTGGTACAAAAATTAATAATGATAGTTAACAGTGCCTACTACTTTTGACTGCCCACTGTATGCTAGGCACTGTTCACACATTATCATATTTAATTCTCATCACAGTTCTGTGGGGTAGGCAATGTTATCCCTACGTACAAATGAAATGCATTCACTCAGCCTTTGGCTATATCAGTGTCAACAAAACAGTTTAGGAAAAAGCTTTGAATGCAATCATATAGCTTATCTTGAAAATAATAAGGTTAAAATCATCTCCATTAAAAAAAAATCTGTGCTTTCAGGTATAACTCCAGTGGAATTATTATTCTAGAGAGATTATTGTTTATAACAGTACTCTATTATTATTTCTACTATTACATTCTTCTTATTTTTAGTGGAATTATTATTTCTAGCATAATCTCTAAAAAAAATGGAATATTCCTCTGTGTGAGGTTCAATAGATCAATGTATATAAGTGTGTATCTGAATCACTTGAGAGAAGAGGACTTCTTTATATGTGGATTTCTGATTCATCTGGTCTGTGGTGGGGGCAGGATGAGGTTCTGCACTTCTCATCACTTCCACAGTCAGGCTGATACTGCTGGTCCAAACACTCAGATGGGTGGGGACTGTTAAGTGAGAGAGACTGAAAGCAATCCCTTCTATGAAGCAGCCATCATTTTGGTTTTGAAATTCAAGAAGCAATAGCTTTTAAAAAAACTTCTTGTTTAAAGAGAGTGGAGTAAATTCTTTTTTTCTCTGTGAGTTCTGTTTGCCAAGGTGCAATCAGTATTTTTAAAAACTGCTCTTCAGAATCATTCACATTTAATCCTTTCTCATTGGTGTTTCACATTAGACCATTCCTGATGAGCTACATTGGAGAAGGCAATGGCATCCCACTCCAGTACTCTTGCCTGGAAAATCCCATGCATAGAGGAGCCTGGAAGGCTGCAGTCCATGGGGTCGCCGAGGGTCGGACACGGCTGAGCGACTTCCCTTTCTCTTTTCTCTTTCGTGCATTGGAGAAGGAAATGGCAACCCACTCCAGTGTTCTTGCCTGGAGAATCCCAGGGACGGGGGAGCCTGGTGGGCTGCCGTCTATGGGGTCGCACAGAGTCGGACACGACTGAAGTGACTTAGCAGATGAGCTACATTGGTCTTTAGTTTGATTTTGAATGAAGTAAAAAAGTAACCAACACTCTTCCAAATTTCTAAGAAGTATACTCAGATTAAAGTAATTTGGAAAAAAAATAATAGGTGATAAAATGGACAGGACAGGAAAGACCATTCTGTTGGCTGTTGCCAAGGCGTGTGATTGGAAGTTTGATGGAGAGTGCTGAGGACTGTAGACCATGTATTACCTAGAATGTTCGGAAGTTATACTTTGTGTGAAAAATGCTAAATATATATGGCTATATGGTTCCCAGGAATGGTTCCACCTTTGACTTGAACGTTTATCTTCAAGGGAATGAAGGCTTTATATGTGTCAGAATGAGAAGTCGTGTCCTTATGGAAGGCATTTCTATTAGCACATACTGCTGGGGGGAACCAGAAACCCTTGTATTCCTCCTTCTCATGAAAGACTTTGTATTTCATAAGAATTTTATAAGAATTCTTGGCATTTTATACAAATGTTTTTCATTTTGAGGCCAGTGGAGAAGGTCTGATTTCATCAAACCTTAGATAATGTCATATGCCCACTGGAAGCCAGTCAGTCGCCTGGAGGCAGCTGATGGTCAACAAAGGGAAGTTCTGGCATCAAGCTGAGCTGGGTTTGCATTATGACTCTGCCTCTCTTTGGCCAGGAAATCTTGGAGAGTCACCATCTCGGAGCCCCAGTATCCTCCTCTTCAAAACAAGGACAAAAATCACAGTCTCAAAAGATTAGTGTAAGGGTAAATGCTGTGCCCTGAGTAAAGGACCTCATTCCAAGTAAACACTCTGTAAAGGTTGTTTTCTTTTCTCCTTTGCATGCACCCAATATGTGAGCGTTTCAGACATAACCACAAGCCACACTTTTCCTGGTCAACCATGCCAGCTTTATGAGAGGTTGCTATTGATATACTTTATTAACAATGTTTAAACGATGTGTTCTCACCCTCTGTTATATCAAAGTCAACAAAAGTTAGTTTGGAAAAGGAAAATTGGAGTTCAGTCACACAGCTTTTTGAAAATAAAAAGTTTGAGACCCCTTCTCCTGTTTCCTTCTTTCCCCCCTTGTCCTCTCCTCCTCTTCCTCTTCTTCTTTACCTCCTTTCCCTGGCCCTCTTCTCTCTTCATCTTTTCCATTTTTCAATGTCAATCTTTATATTCAGATAAAAATTTGGTGGAAATATTTAATGTATAACTACAATCTATAAGAAAACAAATTATCTTCTGTTCAAAAGCCAAAGGAAGCTGAAAACCTTAATTGGCTTTCTAATGTATTTAGTCATATATATTTTTGTTCATTCAAAAATTATGCCCACATCATGCAGTTCCTCACAGCAGGCAAATTCCAGTCTTCTGATACACAAGAGCACTTCTCTCAAAGGTTTGTTTCAGATTTAAGAAGACTTAAATATGAAAAGCCAATATGGTGGAATAAATTCTTTTTCCTCCTTAAAAAAGTGTGTACCAGAGGATCCATAATCATTCTTTTCACTTAAAGAACAACTATGAAATCAGTTTTTCCAAGATTAGTGATTCAATGAGGCAAAAGGCCTTAGTCTGATTTTGTTTTAGAGTCTTTTGCCATGCGTTTGTCATAGTTTTTCTTTTTAGAAAACTTTAGTGATTCTGAAAACAGTCTCTAATCTGTCTTTTCTCTTTGCCCCAAAACTTTCAATTTGATAATTCAAAATACTTGTTTAAAATGTGGACCACTTACAGAACTAGGGGAGGATTAGTAATTGGAAAAGAGGTTAAAGGCTTAAGATTTGGTTTTCTGAAGTTACTTTGAAAGGTCGAGTCAGAGCAAGAACCTGACCCCTGTCTGTATTTCTTTAACTTGGCAACCACATTGCCTCTAAGTGAACACTATAGTGTGCTGGATCACCAAATAGGGTAAAGGCGTGACATTTTATAGGTGAAGACTAAGATAAGAGTCTAGGAGTTCAAAGGAAAGGATAAGGAAAGTGTTCAAAGAATTCATTAAATCCCTTATGTATTTGGGACCCTTTACTCTCTCATGACATATACATATTTTAAACTTCTAATGGTCTAGGACACTTTCAATTTCTCACCTTTAAGATCACAAGCCAAATTTTAGACCTTCATTTGCATGACCAGGAAAACTACTTTCCTCTATACGTGGCTTGTCCCTTGCTTACCATCTCTTAATTTGAATGAACTAGTTTGCATATAAGAACTCTCCCTTATAAGTGAACACTTTGTCATGTTTTCATATTTTCCTTTCTGATGAGCCTCTGCGTTTTCTCCTCCCTGTTTCTCCATGAAAATTTGCCTTTTCTACCTCTGTTGTGGACTTCCTGGACAGCTTTCGAATTCCTGGCTGCCTCTTTGAGAACGGGGGTCTGCCAGAGGCAGCCCATAGTCCCATCTGCTTCTGTGAATTAAAGTTCTCTTAGACAGTTTTTCTTTCCTATTTCTACTTTATCCCAAACCAGTGTTTACCTATTCCAAGGTTTTCTCCATCCAGTCAGATCAGTGCAAGAGGGGAAATCGCTCTTCTCCAGGCTTCCCTGGTAGCTCAGATGGTAAAGAATTTGCATGGAGTGTGGGAGACCTGGGTTCAGTCCCTGGGTTGGGAAGATCCCCAGGATAAGGGAACAGCTACCCACTCCAGTATTGTTGCCTGGAGAATTCCAGAGACAGACAAGCCCCATGGGCTACAGGCCATGGAGTCGCTAAGAGTCAGACACTGCTGAGCAGCTTCCAAAAAAAAAAAAAAAAGATTTATGATTTGTTTTCTTAGGTCCTTTGTATCTCTCCAAAAGTTTCTTTTTTTCCTTATTTATTTGCTTTTCTGTTTTTAAATCAAGAACAGATGCTGAGACTTTTTCAAGAATAAATAAATAAAAAGGGAGTTTTCTACCATACATCATGGCCTTCCTAGGTGGCTCAGCGGTAGAGAATCTGCCTGCCAATGCAGGAGACACAGGTTTCATCCACTGGATCAAGAAGGTCTCCTGGAGGAGGAAATGGCAACTCACTCTAGTATTCTTGCCTGAAAAATCCCATGGACAGAGGAGCCTGGTGGGCCACAGTCTGTAGGGTCGCAAAGAGTTGGACAAGACTAAGCATGCACACAAGCACCATACATTGTAAGGAGACCCCAAAGCCTCCATTTTGACTGCTAGCAAACAGATGTTAAAATGATCTGGAACTTTCTCCACGTGTAAGTTAAAGCACTACAGACAGATCTAATACTGAAAGTTCCCTGCGTTGCTGTTACAGTTACGACTTTGCAGCATTTGTGTTTGACCCTTACTGAATACTTTACTTTTCCAGTATTATTTGGCAAATCTAGTTAATTAATAGTCTTATCTTCATGGGAGTTAAGTCTGTCCTCCTCAGGCTTTATTAAGAGATCAGCTGAGAAAAGAACAAGGAAAAAGTCTGCTTCAGGCACGAGAAATATAAAGTATTATGACATTACTTTGAAGATGTTAAGTGGTCTTTTTTCCAGTTCCTATTTTGCCCAAATAGTACATTAGTTTTAATGGATAAGTAAGGAAATAGTAGGTAGTATTGAAGACACTTCTATTTGGGCCAGATTTTTTTTTTTTCTATAGTAGCTGTAGGGCTTTTAAATAATTCAAATTGCATGTGCTTCTCTTTACAATATGTTCTCCTTTCCAAATCATCTGGCTATTATGAGAGAAATATTTGGATAACCAGCTGCTCTTCTTCTTTTTGAAAGGGTGAATTTCCTCTATAAGCAGAGCACCTCTAATATTCCTGTGAGGAAATGCAAAAATGTTCATGCCAACTGTAAAGCTTCCAACTTAAAATTCCTTAGAGTATTATACAAAGCAAGAAGAAATGTATATAGGAAAAACAGCAGTGTTTTGGACAAAGGTTAATAAGATTGTCCTTATTCTGGGCTTACCCTTGGGTTTCCAGGGTAAAAAGTTTGCTTATGAACTGTCCATTTGAGTTCTAACAATTCCTAAGAATTTTCCTAGGCTAATTTATTATTACAAAAATTAGCCAAACAGTCTCACTTAGTGATACTTGAAATTATGGGCTGTATTAGATTCTGGAAGGAGGTAGATTGCATTGTTTCTTGAAAAATTATCTTTTTGTTAACAGGAGCTTTCATATTCCTGGTTTCTCTATACTCTTTTATGTTTCCTGTAAAACTCCAGATGAACCTTTCTCTTATTATAGGACTCTTTTGCTTACAATTTAGAGATCTAACTGGCTGGGTTGACTGCATCACAGATATGTCTTCTAGTGATCAACCCTGTGATTTACTCTGGAGCAACACAGCTCTAAGCTTTGTGGTTGAACTTTCCAATTGACAAGGAAGGAAGGACAAGGTTGACTTGTGGAGATATTTTCATGTATTACACATGCAGCCTCAGTTTGCATAAATATTAAAAACTCTTCTACTACTCATGGTTGTTCTTTGAGTTAGGTTATTTCCTCCTCTCAAGGAATAAATATAAGATTATTGATGCATTTTGCCATTGAATAAAGAGAAATTTACTATCACTTTTATATTAACCTGTTCTCATCCCCAGCATCATATTAGTTGCAAAACATACTAATTAACAATCCTTTTGCTCATTATGTCAAGAGAATCCTGTTAGAAGAGGACTATGTCTTAAAATATTCGATGCACTGTTCTTGCCTGTCTCTGAATTGCTTCTTCACTTAAAGCCTGATGACAAAGGAACTGCAGCTTCCAGCATTCTTTCACTGATTTTTGCTTCACTAGGTCACAATAAACTGTGGAAAATTCTGAAAGAGATGGGAATACCATACCACCTGACCTGCCTCTTGAGAAACCTATATGCAGGTCAGGAAGCAACAGTTAGAACTTGACATGGAACAGACTGGTTCCAAATAGGAAAAGGAGTACGTCAAGGCTGTATATTGTCACCCCGCTTATTTAACTTATATGCAGAGTACATCATGAGAAACACTGGGCTGGAAGAAGCACAAGCTGGAATCAAGATTGCTGGGAGAAATATCAATAACCTCAGATATGCAGATGACACCACCCCTTATGGCAGAAAGTGAAGAGGAACTAAAAAGCCTCTTGATGAAAGTGAAAGAGGAGAGTGAAAAAGTTGGCTTAAAGCTCAACATTCAGAAAACGAAGATCATGGCATCTGGTCCCATCACTTCATGGGAAATAGATGGGGAAACAGAGGAAACAGTGCCAGACTTTATTTTTTGGGCTCCAAAATCATTGTGGATGGAGACTGCAGCCATGAAATTAAAAGACGCTTATTCCTTGGAAGAAAAGTTATGACCAATCTAGATAGCATATTGAAACGCAGAGACATTACTTTGCCAACTAAGGTCCGTCTAGTCAAGGCTATGGTTTTTCCTGTGGTCATGTATGGATGTGAGAGTTGGACTGTGAAGAAGGCTGAGCGCCAAAGAATTGATGCTTTTGAACTGTGGTGTTAGAGAAGACTCTTGAGAGTCCCTTGGACTGCAAGGAGATCCAACCAGTCTATTCTGAAGGAGATCAGCCCTGGGATTTCTTTGGAAGGAATGATGCTAAAGCTGAAGCTCCAGTACTTTGGCCACCTCATGTGAAGAGTTGACTCATTGGAAAAGACTTTGATGCTGGGAGGGATTGGGGGCAGGAGAAGGGGACAACAGAGGATGAGATGGCTGGATGGAATCACTGACTCGATGGACGTGAGTTTGAGTGTACTCTGGGAGATGGTGATGGACAAGGAGGCCTGGCGTGCTGCAATTCATGGCGTCGCAAAGAATCAGACACAACTGAGCGACTGAACTGAACTGAACTGAACTGACTAAACATGTGTTACAAAATATCACCTAACTTGAAGGTAATGCACAGGAAATATGACATGCCCTTTTGATGTCATATCAGAACCTTGTTTAACAGGCTCACCCAAAGATTATTGATTATTCAGGAGAATTTACCTTTGTTTGATTATATCTAGTTATTGATTAAAAACGCATTCTCTGTGAAGTTGCATGTTTATTAGTAGATTTTTATCTAGTAAAAATACAAATGATTTCTATTTGGTAGAAAAGATAACCCCAAAGGTGATAGCTTTATTGCTCTGTAGGATATTAACTAGTTCTGTATCTAACCCTATTCATTCAAATATTTTTTCCTCCCATGCCTGTATAACCCTTGTTCTTCATTTCTCCTTTGAACCATCTATACTGTGTGACTGATTCTTTCCTTAATGAGGTAAATAATTGTTTGCCACATGCTTATTTTATATTTGTGTGAGTTATGCTTTATAATTTCTTGTAAATTATACTTTGACATGTGCCATTCAAGATGCATACATATACATGTATATTTAAAATGTGATAGTTTTTGCTTGATAGCAATCAGTCAAGGGAAGCAATCACTAACTAGTTGAGACAAATGAAAACCTTATATAAATCTATTTTAGTACCCGGACTGCTTCAAGGACAGACCCAATCTCATTATTTAAAATATTGATTTTCTGACAATATGTTAAGGAATTGCCTTGGGTTCAGTGTGACAGATGGAGGATCCTTAAGGCATGCTACCCTTAGTAGTGCAATTAGCAGAAACGGAGTGAAGCAGCCACCTTTATCCAGTGAGATTTTTGAAAAACTTTTGATTACTGTGGCTTGCATGAGAAAATAACAATTCCTTTAATTTCTTCAACAACTGTGCTGTCTATAAGTGGAACTGAGTTCATTTGTTCAAACAAACAAACCAATATATAGCAGTACCTGTCTCCTTCACCTAATTAAGCATGGAATGAGTCCTCTTGTTCATTGTTGCTGCTGTTGCTTTCATTTTCCACATGACTGGTTTTTTAAAAAATTTTTTAAAATGTTTTTAATGGGTGGTAGATTATGAATGAATGTTTAAAAAGTCAAAACCATGTAAAAATATACACAGTGAATACTTTAATTTTATCATTGACCTCATTGTACCACCTTCTTCAGAGGTAACCAGTGATTAGCTTTTAAAATATATGTCCAGATTTTATTTATGAAAATATTAGCAAATAGGAGCACATTCTTATTTCACTCTCATTCTACACATGAAGTTGCAAGATGTACACATTGCTTGGCACCTTGCCCCCCTCCTTTTTTTTACTTAATATAGATATATTGGCAATCTTTTCTTACCACTACATAGAATACTTTCTCCCTCCTCCCCCTCTTTTTAACACAATGTGGCCTCATCAGGTGGCACTAGTTGTAAAGAACCCATCTGTCAACCCACCTGCAGGAGACGTAAGAGATGCAGGTTCAATCTCTGGGCCAGGAAGATCCCCTGGGGAAGGAAATGGCAACCCACTCTAGTATCCTTGCCTGGAGAATCCCATGGACAGAGGAGCCTGGCGGGCTATGGTCCATAGGTTTGCAGAGGGTCAGAAACAACTGGACATACACACAGCTTCATCAAAGTAGCAAATGATAACCTTAGTAATTAAATCCCAGGTGAATGTGTAAGGTACCATTCAATTCACTGAACATTTAAAATAACAGTCAATATTCTAGTGCTGGAGGTGCAAATATATGCTAAGGCATAAACCCAGTCCTTAAGGAACTCACATCTTACTAATAGAAATTAGAACGTAACTAAAATACAGTGTGTTTAGCACTATGAAAGAAACATTTCTTACATGCAATGGAAAGATACTTCAAGAAGTTATTAATTCTGCCTTGGAGGTGTGGGAGAGGTGACGAAGAAAGCCAGAAACATGTGACTTTTGAGCAAGGTCTTAAAATAGGAGTATGAAGTACGAAAGAATCATTTCTTAGTCTAAGTGACTGACCCAGTTCAAAATGTTTGAAAGAATTTGGCTGTGATTACCCTTTCTTAATTCTCTCCCATTTGTCTGCCCTAGGGTTTCAGGACAAGTAATTTTAAGTCTGCCTGGTGTTTACATCTTTAAAGCATTTGTGGATCATCTCACTTTTAATCATCGGTCTGCCTGATCTAACGTACAGACTTTCATCTTCCTTCCCATACCAGCCACTCTTCTTAAACCAATCATGAGTATAGTCTCTTCCAGGCTTTTCAGACTGCATGATACCACTTTGTATTCTGAAAAACAGATGTTCAAATGCAGCCCTTTTCTAAATCTGAATATAAACAACTCCGTGGTGGTAGAAGGTTCCCTACCTTTCTAGCGACTCCTGCCAGGTTAGTTCATTTGCACATTTCATTCCCAATCTATTTATCCCAATGTAATAGCTTAGTCATCTGGCTCTCAAGCTAAATAAGAGCTCTTCAAATGCCAACCCTGAGAACTCCTCCCAGTATGAGTTGCAAGCCATTTATTTTCATTTGTTTACAGGCTTTTCAATCTTTCAGCCGGCTTTTCAACCGTGAGATAGTGTCCATATAGATGTCAATTTTTATTAAGCTCCTAAGTAATTTTAAAGCCCTACACAAGATGTTTTTCTGAAGTCCTTATACACCTGCTACTCTGCTCTCTCATGCCCCTTAATCATGTAATTCTCTAGAAATGACCTATCAAGTATGATAAAGCTTTTTGCTCATGATTTTCATTTTATTCCACCTTTCCTCTTCTTTTGCTGACCCCAGATCTGTGCTCTGCAACCGCAATGACACTTAGTGGTCAAGCTAGAATTTTGGCCACCTAATGAGGCACTATTACACTTCACCCACTATAGGGACACCGTGGAGTATAATATTTTTTAAAATCCTCTTTTCCAAGATTCTTACCAGTCTGGAAATTGGCTGGAGCTCTGCTATTACTCTCGGCTCAGAGCAATCAGCAGAGAGCCTCAAATACAAAGACAGAGCGTGTCACCCTCTTGAACTGCCACCTTCGATCGAAGAACAAGAAAATCTTATACAGTATAGAGGTCGAGGTTAAATTGTTCTTACAAAAATCTGGCAGTTTCGCCCCACATGTATCAATTCTTTGATTGTTTCAAGTAGTATTTAAATAGCACACTATTAAATCACAACTCCAAGTACCCTCATCCTCTTTTCTCTGCTTTGTTTTTCTAAATAGTATTAGCCCAACTTACTATGCCATATATTTCAAATAAATTTTATTTTGTTTCCCCCAACTTGAAGAGGGAAGGGACTTTCTGACCAGCTTTCTGTATGTCCATATTTCAGAGACATGCCTTACACATAAAAATTTCACTATGTATGTTCAATGACTGAATACATTAACATATAGTGCAGAGACTGAATTTCAGTTACTTAAATGTTGTTGTCCTCCACTTGGTCTATTTTTTTTGTCTCTGGTGATACACTTCCTGTTGCCTCGCATATGTCTTATGTCCTTTCGAATATTTCCTAGATACCTCTTCTCTCTAGGAAGCTTTCTTAGATTGCCACGTAGAGTTCAACCCCCCTCAATTCTCAATTGATTGTTTATGTTGCTTAGACTTTGAGAATAGCAATGCCTTCATATGGGGCTAGCTGGTGTTCCAAAGGCCCTGATACACTTTAGAACTGGGCAGTAAGAGCAGCTAGATTGTTATTTCTCCTGTGTCAGCTGAACCCAAGGTGGGAAGAAAACCATTGTTTGGTTTCTATAGTTGAGGAGCAAACTGCATAAGCAGACTGGTGCCTTGGTTTTAGGGGCAATCCAGTTGGTACTAGGTTTAAATCCCAGCAGTCTTTACCATCTCTGTGATGTGAGGCAGTTGTTAAATATATTCTGTGCTCTAACACTTTCTTCTTTAAGACAAAGATAATCATGCTTCCATTGCAAGATGATTGTGAGGACCAGATATAATAAATACCAAGCAACATACTCGACAAATTGATGTGGTCACTATCTGGCTATTATTATCATAATCATTGCTACTTCCACTGTTATTATATCATATCCTCTGTGCTTTGATTCCCCACTTACCTCCACTCCAATCTAAGATACTGATAATAAGTATCTAAGATAATATTCAGCTATTTCAACTTGAGATTATATTTTTCATACATTCATTCATTTAGCAAGCATTTATTGGGAGTCTAGCATATACCAAGCACAGTCCTGATTGCAAGGAATACAGAGACAAATACATGCTAGTCCTTCTACCTTCAGAGCCATGTAGTATTCATTTGTTCATTTATCAGCTAGTTCAACAAATATTTACTGAACTTCAACTGTGCTCTAGGCTGAGTGATAGAGACTAGCAGTATGTCAGGGAAAAAATCAGATGGGGATTGCATGGGCTTCCCTGGTGGTGCAGAGGTTAAAGCGTCTGCCTGTAATGTGGGAAACCTGGGTTCGATCCCTGGGTCGGGAAGATCCCCTGGAGAAGGAAATGGCAACCCACTCCAGTATTCATGCAACCCACTCCAGTATTCATGCAACCCACTCCAGTATTCATGTCCATGGGATTCTTGGACAGAGGAGCTTGGTGGGCTACAGTCCATGGGTCGCAAAGAGTCGGACATGACTGAGCGACTTTACTTTCAGAGACAGACGGACAGTAAACAAGCTAGTCAAGTAAATGCTGTAGTATATTATAACGTGATAAGGGCTATGGGAACATAGTGGAGCAGGGTAAGGGGGCTCAAGAGTACTCAGTGTGTGTTTTTGTGGGGGCTTTGCAATCTTAAATCAGGGAAGAATTTCCTTCAAATATGACATTTGAGAAGAGACTCAAGGAAATGAAGGAATGAGCTACAAGGATATTTGGAGGAAGAGCATTTCAGCAGAGGGAACATGAAAAGCTAGAGCAGAGAGTGATGTATAATGTATCAAAACAGAAGGCTGATCACTGTAGAGTCAGCAGCAGAGGCTAGAGTCAATTTCTCTGCTTGTTGCTAGTGTAGGCGGATTGGGATCTGAGGGGTGGATCATGTGATATGGTCCTGATGGAATTCCTTGGATAGTTGTCACAGAGTGAGGTCAGGCTTTCATGTTGTACCATATTTTTTTGTCTCATTGCACTCAGGTTGGTGCTCTAGCTCCTGGATACTTTGAATTATATGCCCTACTTTGGGGTTCTGGAGCAAGATATATTTCTGCAGGGTTTCCTATCAGTCTCTACTCTAACTGCTGCTAGTTTGTCTTAATTTTTTCCTCCCCAGTTTAGGTCTTAATGCTTATTCCCCCAGTCCTCTCTTCCTCTGAAAAGTCAGGTGATGACTGTTAACATGCCATGCAGGCTTCTACCTCCACTGTTCTTTTCTTCCTGGCTTTACTCCCAGATTCCTCTTGGCAGGGAGACTGAGGCGCCTCTGCTTCCTCCCTGTCTCCATCAGTTTATTTTTGCTGTAACAGCAGAGGGAGCAGACTACTGCATTGCAGTGTGATTGTGAGGAAAAAATGGTGGCATGGGCATGGAGGGCCCAGGAAAGATACAGAAAATGCATTTCCTATTGTCAAGCTTCCATCATTTGCTATCATTTCTTTGACCTAACTGCTTAGCTGTGCTCTCATCCTAAACCCAAGGTGGTGGTACTATGGGTGCTTTTCTCATGGCTGGAAAGGACAGATCTGGGGAAAAGAGATGAAGCCAAATAAATACATTATACTCATAACACCTAACAACCCATTTCCAATGAGTTATTTTTTCCATGCCTGTGGCACCAGGGTTCTCTATTTTAACGATTTTTCTATCCAGTAGAAAAATGCTGTCACTGGAAGTTAGAATTACCACTCAGCTCACAGGAAAGATGAGATTCCCTCCTGGCCTTCTGGTTTTCATGTCACTAGTCCAAATAAAGAAAAAAAAAGAGAGAGAGAGAAGAAGGAAAATGTTTCTCTTGCTTGGAACAATAGTCTGAATTTTCAGGGAATGCTAAGATTGTACTGGGCAGCATAAGGGAGATGTAGGAATAGCCCTGGGGTGCGACACAGACTACCACAGTGAAAGTCGCTCAGTCACGTGCGACTCTTTGCGACCCCATGGACTGTAACCCACCAGGCTCCTCTGTCCATGGGATTATCCCAGCAGAATACTATATCCAGTGGTAAACTTTATCTAGTGGGTAGATAAAACCTCCTTGTTACTAGCCCTTCAATCTTGCCAAACCATTAGCTTCTGCTAATATGTAAGTACGGCTCTTTACCTCAACCAGCTTCCCTTTCAGGCTAAATGTATACTGATAGTTTTGAGATTCTGTGTACTGGTCATCTTTGTCTTCTTGAGTCCTTTACAGACACACCTGTGTGCAAATATTGATCTTTTCAGATTAATGTACAAAGCTCAGATACTTTTTTTTCTCAGATATCTTGGGCCACTTTTCTTAATATACTTGAAATTCGCTAATTTCTGTGATTAAAAACAAGACCAGTTTATCTGACCGGTATTTACAAGATCAGTAAACTCAGTCAAGGTTTAAATTGAGCAGTTAACTTAATATTTACCTGTGTTTACACTGATTTCCTTTTTCCTCCCAGTTTTCAACCATCTATTTTCGAAGAGGAAGTAACCATAGTTGAGCCTTTCTGGGTGGATCAATTGGATTGACCTGACATGTAGAAATTGTATGCCCTTTGAAAATTTAGTCACATTTTGTTGTTCAGTTCGGTTCAGTTGCTCAGTCGTGTCCAACTCTTTGTGACCCCATGGACTGCAGCATACCAGGCCTCCCTGTCCATCACCAACTCCCAGAATTTACTCAAACTTATGTCCATTGAGTCAGTGATGCCATCCAACCATCTCATCCTCTGTCATCCCCTTTTCCTCCCGCCTTCAATCTTTTCCAGCATCAGGTGAGATTCCAATAAGTCAGTTCTTTGCATCAGGTGGCCAAAGTATTAGAGTTTCAGCTTCAGCATCAGTCCTTCCAATGAGTTTTCAGGACTGATTTCCTTTAGGATGGACTGGTTTGATCTCCTTGCTGTCGAAGAGACTCTCAAGAGTCTTCTCCAACACCACAGTTCAAAAGCATCAATTCTTTGATGCTCTGCTTTCTTTATAGTCCAACTCTCACATGCATACATGACTACTGGAAAAACCAGGGCTTTGACAAGATGGACCTTTGTTCGCAAAGTTATGTCTCTGCTTTTTTTTGTTGTTGTTAGGCTTAAGATAATCTCAAATATAAAAAGTACACTCTAAAAATATTTAGGGGTTTTGCAGTCTCCAAACAAGTTAACAAAATATATATTTTATATTTAATAGTACTTTATTAAAGTATAATGCACTATAGTAAAATGCTCACATCTTAAGTTATGTGTTGATGACCTTTAACTTATCTATATCCTCTCATAACCATTTATAGATACAGGTATAAAGTGTTTCCGTTGCCCCAGAAAGTCCGGGCATGCTTCTTTTCAGGCCATGCACCAGCTGAGAGGATACTGCCATTCTAACTTCTATTCTCATAGATTAGTTTTACCTCTTCTTGAAATTCTTGAAGGAAGTTGACATCATCTTTATTACCACCACCATAGTTTGGCCTCAGGTCAAACAACAGGGAGAGAACACAGCCCCTCCCATCAACAGAAAATTGGATGAAAGATTTACTGAGCATGGCTCCACCTATCAGAACAAGACCCAGTTTCCCCCTGTCAGTCTCTCCCATCAGGAAGTTTCCATAAGCCTCTTATCCTTATCCCTCAAGGGGCAGACAGAATGAAAACCACAATCACAGAAAACTAATCAAACTGATCACATGGACCACAGCCTTGTCTAACTCAATGAAACTATGAGCCACCCAAGATGGGAGGGTCATGGTGGAGAGTTCTGATAAAATGTGGTTCCACTGGAGAAGGGAATAGCAAACCACTTCAGTATTCTTGCCTTGAGAACATCATGAACAGCATGAAAAAGCAAAACATAGGATACTGAAAGATTAACTCCCCAGGTCGGTAGGTGCCCAATATGCTACTGGAGGTCAGTGGAGAAATAACTCCAGAAAGGATGAAGAGATGGGGCAAAGCAAAAACAGCTCCAAGTTGTGGATGTGACTGGTGACAGAAGCAAGGTCTGATGCTGTAAAGAACAATATTGCATAGGAACCTGGAATGTTAGGTCAATGAATCAAGGTAAATTGGAAGTGGTCAAACAGGAGATGACAAGAGTGAACATCGACATTTTAGGAATCAGTGAACTAAAATGGAATGGGTAAATTTAACTTGGATAACCATTATATCTATAATGTGGGCAAGAATCCTTTAGAAGAAATGGAGTAGCCCTCATAGTCAATAGAAGAGTCCAACATGCAGTACTTGGATGCAATCTCAAAAACAACAGAATGATCTCTGTTCATTCCAAGGCAAACAATTCAATATCACAGTAATACAAGTCTATGCCCCAGCCACTAATGCCGAAGAAGCTGAAGTTGAACAGTGCTATGAAGATCTACAAGAACATCTAGAACTAATACTAAAGGAAAAGACATCTTTACATTATAGGGGACTGGAATGCAAAAGTCGGAAGTCAAGAGCTACCTGGAGTAACAGGCAAATTTGGCCTTGGAGTGCAAAATGAAGCAGGGCAAAGGCTAATAGAGTTTTGCCAAGAGAACACACTGGTCATAACAAACACTGTCTTCCAACAATACAAGAGAAGACTCTACACATGGACATCACCAGTTGGTCAATACCAAAATCAGATAGATTATATTCTTTGCACTGAAGGTGGAAAAGCTCTATATAGTCAGCAAAAGAAGACTGAGAGCTGACTGTGGCTCAGATCATGAATTCCTTATAGAAAATTCAGACTTAAATTGAAGAAAGTAGGCAAAGCAACTAGACCATTCAGGTGTGACCTAAATCAAATCCCTTGTGATTATACAGGGGAAGTGAAAAATAGACTCAAGGGATTAGGTGTGATAGAGTGCCTGAAGAACTATGGATGGAAGTTCTTCACATTGTGCAGGAGGCAGTGACCAAGATCATCCCTAAGAAAAAGAAATTCAAAAAGGCAAAATGGTTGTCTGAGGAGGCCTTACAAACAGCTGAGAAAAGAAGAGAAACTAATGGCAAAGGAGAAAGGAAAAATATACCCATTTGAATGAAGAGTTCCAAAGAATAGCAAGGAGAAATAAGAAAGCCTTCCTCAGTGATCAATGCAAAGAAATAGAGGAAAACAATAGAATGGGAAAGATCTCAAATAGAATGAGATCTCTAGTCTTAGAGATCTCCTCAAGAAAATTAGAGATACTAAGGGAATATTTCACGGAAAGATGGACACAATAAAGGACAGAAACGGTATGGACCTAACAGAAGCAGAAGATGTTAAGAAGGGGTGGCAAGAAGACACAGAAGAACTATACAAAAAAGATCTTTATGACCCAGATAACCACAATGGTATGATCATTCATCTAGATCCAGAAATCTTGGAAGGCAAAGTCAAGTAGGACTTAGGAAGCATCACTATAAACAAAGCTAGTTGAGGTGATGGAAAACCAGTTGAGCTACTTCAAATCATAAAAGATGAGCTGTGAAAGTGTTGCACTCAATATGCCAGCAAATTTGGAAAACTCAGCAGTGGCCACAGGACTGAAAGTGTCAGTTTTCATTACAATCCCAAAGACAGGCAATGCCAAAGAATGTTCAAACTACTGCACAATTGCTTTCACTCATCTCACACACTAGCAAAGTATTGCTCAAAATTCTGCAAGCCATGCTTCAACAGTATGTGAACTGTGAACTTCCAGATGTTCAAGCTGGATTTAGAAAGGCAGAGGAACCAGAGATCAAATTGTCAATATCTTTTGGATCATCGAAAAAACAAGAGAGTTCCAGAAAAACATCTACTTCTGCTTTATTGACTGCCTTTGACTGTGTAGATCACAACAAACTGTGGAAAATTCTTCAAGAGATGGGAATACCAGACCACCTTACCTGCCTCCTGAGAAATATGTGTGCAGGTCAAGAAACAGCAGTTTAAACTGGATGAGGAACAATGGACTCGTTCCAAACTGGGAAAGGAGTATGTCAAGGTTGTATATTGTCACTCTGCTTATTTAACTTATATGTAGAGTACATCATGCTAAATGCTGGGCTGGAAAAAGCAGAAGCTGGAATCAAGATTGCCCAGAGAAATATCAATAACCTCAGATACGCAGATGGCACCACTCTTATGGCAGAAACCAAAGAAGAATTTAAAAGTCTCTGATCAGATTGAAAGAGGAGAGTGAAAAAGCCAGCTTAAAACTCAACATTCAGAAAACTAAGGTCATGGCATCTGGTCCCATCACTTCATGCCAAATAGATGGGGAAAAATTGGAAATAGTGACTGACTTTAGTTTTGGGGGCTCCAAAATCACTGCAGATGGTGACTACAGCTATGAAATTAAAAGACGCTTGCTTCTTTGAAGTAAAGCTATGACCAACCTAGACAGCATATTAAAAAGCAGATACACTACTTTGCAACAAAGGTTCATGCAGTCAAAGCTATGGTTTTTCCAGTAGTCATGTATGGATGTGAGAGTTGGACTATAAAGACAGCTGAGTGCCTAAGAATTGATGGTTTTTGAACTGTGGTGTTGGAGAAGACTCGAGAGTCCCTTGGACTGCAAGGAGATCCGATCAGACAATCCTAAAGGAAATCAGTCCTGAATATTCACTGGAAAGACTGTTGCTGAAGCTGAAACTCCAACACTTTGGCCACCTGATGCAAAGAACTGACTCTTTGGAAAAGACCCTGATGCTGGGAAAGATTGAAGGCAGGAGGAGAAGGGGATGACAGAGGATGAAATGGTTGGAATGCATCACCAACTTGATGGACATGAGTTTGAGTAAACTCTGGGAGCTGGTGATGGACAGGAAAGCCTGGCGTGCTGCAGTCCATGGTGTCACAAAGAGTCAGATAAGTGATTGAGTGAACTGAACTGAACTGAGCTTCTTGAACTTGGAGTAGGAAATGGCAATTCATTTTCCAATATTCTTGCCTGGTAAATTCCATGGACAGAGGAGCCTGGCAGACTACAGTCTATAGGGTTGCAAAGAATTGGATGCTACTGAGCATGCACTTGTGCTTCTTAAATTACATAAAATAATAGAGTATATGTATTTTTTCTGACATTTCATTTGGTTTTGCATTTTTGAGTTTTGTCTATATCATTGTACTAGTAATTTCCTCTTTTCCATTTGTTTAGCAGTTGTACTGATAGTGTTCTATTATGTGGATATACATAATATTTAGCCATTCTCTAGTTCATGAACCGATTTGGATTTTTCCAATTTTAGACAATAAAATAAGCTGCTATAAACATTCTTTGTAAAAGATATTTTAAATGAACACAATCATTAATTTCTCTTGGTTGTATACCTAAGAATGAAATTGTTGGATCATAAGGTGTGTTTACCTTTTTAATAAACTGTCAAATCATTTTCCAAAGTGGTTGTACTGTTTTATAATTCTATCACAGTGGAAGAATGTTCTAGATGCCAACACTTTATACATGCCAACACTTGCAGTTATTCTAGTTGGAAGCATGTTTACATTTTGAGGTACTAGAGAACATACATTGTTACTGAAATCAAAGAAAGATGAGGTAAGCATCAAAGAAGGACTTATAGGGAAAAAAAAGTACTGGATTTGGGGAGAAAAGTTTCACATTTGAAGACTTTTAATTACTATCTCAAAGTCACACCATAACTTGTATTTTTCCCTTTAGTCATGAATTAAAACAAAATAAGAAAATAAAAGGACAGTCTAGGACTTTTCACAAAAAATTAGTATCTGGCATGAAGAACACTAGCTAGCAAAAAAGAAAATAAATTTTGTACTTACTTTAACTGAATATTCTTTTTTAGATTCTTTTGATTTTTATTGGAATGCTCTTCTAGGCTCTCTCTTCTCTTAACTCCTAGACATAACTCATGTATTATTTCTTATGGGCAAATTTCCTGACCCTAACTTGTGAGGCTGGCCCTAAACAATGTCAACCTTTACTACAAATGTGAAATAAATTTATATTTTCTAAGAGGTGTGTTATTTTTGCATAAAGTAGATGATATGATTTTTGGTTATGAGTTGGCACTAAAATTTTAATCTAGATTTGCCATATTTTAAAATTGTTTTTAACTCCAATGATCTTTTTGAAAATGTGAAAAAAAGACTAATTTTTTTTGCTTTTTAAAAATATTTTTATTTATATCGAAGTACAGCCAATTAACAATGTTTTACTAGTTTCAGTTGCACAGCAAAATGACCCAGTCACCCATATTCATGTACATATTCCCCCCAAACTTGATTTTTTAAAACTAATTAAGGGGGGAAAAAGTCCTGCATACTGTAGTTAGTCAATAATTGTACTCATAAAAATGCCTTGCCTTTGAGTCCCCCTTGTGTTTTGTATACGTATCATTCATGTTTAACTTGTTTCTTTACATTCCTGTTTCTGTATGGGAGTTAATGACAATCTTGGTAACTGATTGTATCTCACTCTCCATCGCCAAGGCCTAGTATGGTCTTGTTGTTTAGTCACTCAGTCATGTCTGACTCTTTTAAAACTTCATGCACTGTAACTTGCCAGGCTCCTCTGTCCATGGGATTCTCCAGGCAAGAAAACTGGAGTGGGTTGCCATTTCCTTCCCCAGGGGAAGATCTTCCTGACCCAGGGTTCAAACCCTCTTTTCCTGCATTGGCAGCCAGATTCTTTACCACCGGGAAGCCCAGTATGGTATCTATCACGTATTAACTGATAATAATTTTTTGTGAAAAGACTGGATTGAATGAAGAAAATGAGAGAGAGACACACATTGCTTTTAAG
Organism: Cephalophus harveyi; assembly: GCA_006410635.1. Classification (NCBI taxonomy): domain Eukaryota; kingdom Metazoa; phylum Chordata; class Mammalia; order Artiodactyla; family Bovidae; genus Cephalophus; species Cephalophus harveyi. Next base: position 228,503 of record SJYT01020297.1, on the reverse strand, counting down.
TCTGAAGCCCCGAGAGCAATGCATGTTACCTTTGCAGAGCTTAGTCAAGAGGAGAAAATTCAGGGTGTCTGGAGAGTTATTTTCTGCTTAGTCCTGGACATAGATACAATGTCTGAATAAACATTGAGCAGTCATGCTATATACTTATACTTAAGAGACTGTACACAAATGTTTATGTGTCAAAATATTTTAAATTAATAATTATAGATTGATGAACTTTAATAATCTATTCTTTAATAATAATGTGAAGATTGATGGACTTTGCAAATTTAATGTTCTATCCTTGTGAAACAGCAAATAATTAACAGTACAATATTTGCTATTTTCCCTCTTATCCAGTCTAAGTTATATTCAGCTATTAGTCTGTGATGTTGAAATCATCACCTTCATTTACTTAGGGAAACTGCTGAAATCAGTTTCTAGGAAGGTAGAGTGAAATGGTGAATCCAATTTATAAATTCTTGGAAAGTTCTGAAAAGTATTCTTCTCTTTAAGTATAAAAGAGATGAAGCAAGCGTCCAGATTTAAGTAACTTTTCTCTTTGAATAAGTTGTTTATATGAGCACTGAAATTAAAAGCCGCTATATTCAGTTATAAAGAAAATTATTTTTCCAGACTTTGGGGCAGTGTTTTAGGTAGGAAAAATATGTTTTATAATGTGATTCTCCTTCTAGAATTATTCATATCTGTGTAGGGTATTTGGCAGGTACTGAACACACTCCATTGTATCTCAGAAAAGAGCCCCAGATAATGATGAATCAGCACAAGCAGTTCCAAATTGAAACATTCAGAGAGTCACTGTATTTCCCTTGTTCTCAGTAAGCACTGCCAGTGTTTATTTCAAAAATAAAAGTTCAGGACTCTGAATGTGTCAGCAACATGCCTTTGCTCTAAACAGATTATGTTGCAATATTTTCCTGATGATTCAAAACTATAAACTTAAATTCAATTAAAAATACATCAAACTACAATAAATTTGCACCAGAACTTCGTTTATGTACCTTGTCTGAAATTAAGCCATTTCATTAATCGCTCTTCATGCCAAAGACAGCAGTTCCTGTTAGTCTGTAAACATCCTCTAAAACATAACATGTGGTTTCTTGGTGTTTGCTGTCATTTTGAGCATTATGCTTTCTATTCTTTACCTACTTTGGTAAATTAAGGATTTGGATTTAAATTTGTTTCCCTTAAAAGGCTGTGATGAACATAGAGAAGTCAAAGGAAAATAGCTCAAAAGAAAGATCAACAAATACTCAATATTTAAAATAATAATTTATCAGTAAAATTTATTGTGAATAATTCTCATTGTAGAGAAGGTAAGTGAAGAATATGTACTTCAGTTCAGTTGCTCAGTCGTGTCTGACTCTTTGCGGACTATGTACTTACTACAGCTTAATGATAAATGCTTAAAATACGAGAAACACTTCTTAGATATAATTATTTCTAGCATTTACCTGGTATTGATAATGCATTGATAGTGCTTCAGTGGATGGACATATGTTTTGGTGGATGTGCCCAAAAAAGTTTATCAGCTGTTAGAAAACAAGACTGACTTTCCTTTGTCTATTTTCTTTTTTCTTTATGCAGTTGATCCCACTACATCTCATTTTCCCCATTTGTTCAATAGTAATAATAAAGCTTTCTATTTTTTTTTTTCCACGATCATGTTGGCTCTAGGGCTCATACAAAATGATGTCTATAGATAGCTCAAAAGTCATGACATGCTACATAATTATATTAGACTTCATGTTAATGCTGAGTAATATCATATTATCTCTTACCTTACTCTTCTTGTAGTAATTTTTACTTCCTCATTTACTCCAAATGGATCCAAATAGGGTCTCTGTAAATTACCTATGAGGGCAGGAGGATTCTGAAAGCCCACTTATCTATATGGTAAGCAGAGGTTAGAAAGATTATAAAAGAGGTAAAGAGGAGGAGAGCTGTTTTCCTTTATCTCTTCATTTCTTGCAAGTATTTGGTTGTAAAGAGAAGTGGATAATAATGAGGAAAGGATGAAAGATGTTATTTCTCTAAACCTCTAAAGAAAAGACTGCTGCTGCTGCTGCTGCTAAGTCACTTCAGTCGTGTCCGACTCTCTGCGACCCCATAGACAGCAGCCACCAGGCTCCCCCGTCCCTGGGATTCTCCAGGCAAGAACACTGGAGTGGGTTGCCATTTCCTTCTCCAATGCATGAAAGTGAAAAGTGAAAGTGAAGCCGCTCAGTAGTGTCCGACTCTTGGCGACCCCATGGACTGCAGCCTACCAGGCTCCTCTGTCCATGGGATTTTCCAGGCAAGAGTACTGGAGTCGGGTGCCACTGCCTTCTCTGAAGAAAAGACTAGACCCTATTTTTCAGAGGAAATTTTATGCTAGGCCACAATATATGAAGGAAATAAGAGGTTTACATAGCACTGTCCCCAACCCTTTCCCATTGCTCAGTGCCAGACGCCGAAGAGCTGTCAGAGGAATGTGAGGACTCAGCAGAGAGCAGACTGAAATTCACTATCCTAGCCATGTCTACCAGGGTTCTGTGGCTAGGAAGGGGTAGAGGTATGAAGAGGGCAGGGTAGAGGGGGAAAGGATGAGCTAAGATTTAATGGAGTATGTTATGAGCCAGACATGATGCAGACATCATTATGTATAAGCTGTACAATATCCATGCAGTGAAAGTGAGAGTGGAGGTTCAAGGAGGTTGCATCCTTAGGTTTACACTGGATAATGGAACCAGTATTCAAACTAAGGTTTGTTTCCAAAGACTGTTCTTTGGTTGAGGCAGAAGCTCAGTAATGTTTGCACTGCAGCCCCTAATACTATGTTTTGGGAAAAATAAGTGCTTTTCCATTGCACATGGAGTGAAATGTCACAGCATTTAGCTGAAGAGGATAGCACAGTGTTGGTAAATCAGATGGATCCACTTTGTATCACTGCTTTCTCTCCATAAAATCTTTGCACTGTCTCTACAAGCTATCTGGAATGTGGGCATTGCATTTTATTTGTCTTTAGTTTGAACCAAGAAATAAAAGTAATTTGCTAGGTTGGTAGTGTAAAATACAAACTATAGATGAGATAAGCCAACAATTTGGCTGTCTCTAAATTTGTTTATGAGAGACTTTTCATTTCAGTTCAGTTCAGTTCAGTCGCTCAGTCGTGTCCGACTCCTTGCGACCCCATGAATCGCGGCATGCCAGGCCTCCCTGTTCATTACCATCTCTCGGAGTTCACTCAGACTCACGTCCATCAAGTCAGTGATGCCATCCAGCCATCTCATCCTTGGTCATCCCCTTCTCCTCCTGCCCCCAATCCCTCCCAGCATCAGAGTCTTTCCCAATGAGTCAACTCTTCTCATGAAGTGGCCAAAGTACTGGAGTTTCAGCTTTAGTATCACTCTTCCAAAGAAATCCCAGGGTTGATCTCCTTCAGAATGGACTGGTTGGATCTCCTTGCAGTCCAAGGGATTCTCAAGAGTCTTCTCCAACACCACAGTTCAAAAGCATCAATTCTTCGGCGATCAGCCTTCTTCACAGTCCAACTCTCACATCCATACATGACCACAGGAAAAACCATAGCCTTGACTAGACGGACCTTAGTACATTGCCTTTCTTTGGAATTGGAATGAAAACTGACCTTTTCCAGTCCTGTGGCCACTGCTGAGTTTTCCACATTTGCTGGCAGATTGAGTGCAGCACTTTCACAGCATCATCTTTCAGGATTTGAAACAGCTCAGCTGGAATTCTATCACCTCCACTAGCTTTGTTCGTAGTGATGCTTTCTAAGGCCCACTTGACTTCACATTCCAAGATGTCTGGCTCTAGATGAGTGATCACATCATTATGATTATCTGGGTCGTGAAGATCTTTTTTGTACAGTTCTTCCGTGTATTCTTGCCACCTCTTTTTAATATCTTCTGCTTCTGTTAGGTCCATACCATTTCTGTCCTTTATCGAGCCTTTTAGTAAAAATATCTTTTGTCTTGTAATACAAAGAACAGCAATAATTTTGATGGTGAAGTTGAATAAAATGTATGCAAAAGAGATATTGCCACAAGATAGCTGTATTTACCTCAGTGGTGGAACAGTGGTAAATAATCTGCCTACAAATGCAGGAGCCACAAGAGACACGGTTTCAATCCCTGGATTGGGAAGATCCCCTGGTGGAGGAAATAGCAACCCACTCCAGTATTCTTGCCAGGAAAATCCCATGGACAGAGGAGCCTGGTGGGCTACAGTCCATGGGGTCACAAAGAGTTGGACATGACTGAATATGTATCCACCAACTATATTTAGACTAATACTCAACCCACACTTATGTACAGCATTTCCTGTCAGTGTTACAAAATGGAGACATTGCTTAGGTGAACTGAAACAAAGGTAACAAAGAAAGAGAAATGATTTCCTATTCTGACCCTAAAATCAGGCTGTAAATTTGTTCTTTAAAAATGAAATTTAGCAACTTCTGTTTCTGTCCATGACAGAGTAACTCGTACCAGTCCAGACCCCCTGCCAAACACAACTATAAAACTGAATAAAGTGTCCAAGACAACTTTTTTCCAGGCACTGAAAAAATGGTCAATGAAAGACTGCAAGCCCTGAGAAGCTGGCCTCCTCACGGACCCAGCTTTCCACTGGGTTCCTTCCCTGCTGCTGTGCACGGAGGTGGAGCCAAGCAGAGCTGAAGTCTCAGTGACTGGTCTCAGTGGGGACCAGTCTTAGCACATGTAAAATTGGAATCCCAGAGAAAGAAGAGAAAGAGAAGAGAGTAAAAAATGTGTTTGAAGAAGTAGTGCCCCAGAAATCCTCAGATTTCAAGGACCCTCTCAATTTCTAAATCCAAGAAGCTGAACAAATAAAACCATACTATAGCATATCATATTCAAGCTGCTGAAGACTAAAGAGAAAAAATATATTAGTTCTGGGAACAAGGACACAAACTTTTTGTTTTATCAGAGCAGTAGAGACCTGAATACAATTAAAAAAGATTTTAAAGTGTAGAAAGAGGGGAAAATATATGAATCTAAAATGCTATAATTAAATTGTAGAAAATTCTAAAATTCTGTGGAAACTGTAGAAAGCAGAGTGATGTCCCCTCTTCCCAAAATGCCCAAACCCTAATCACCAGAAGCTGTGAATATGTTACTTTATATGACAAAATGGACTTTACAGATGTGATTAAGGTTATAGGCTTTGAGATGGGGATAGATTATTCTGAATTATCTGGGCAGCCAAATATAATCACATGTAATCAAATATAATCATCATCCTTAAAAGCAGAGGCTTTCCCAGCTATGGGGAGATATGACTGTGGAAGAAGAATCAGAGAAATGCGGGTAGCTGGCTATGAAGATGGTCATGAGCCAAGGGAATGCATTCAGCCTGTAAAAGCTTGAAAAGGCAAAGGCATGAATTCTCTCCCAGAGCCTCTAGAAAGAACACAGCCCCCTCCAGCTTGCTTTTTGCCTAGTGAGACTCAAACTGGTCTTCTGAACTCTAAAATAATATTTGTTGCTTTAAGCCACTATGTTTGTGGTAATTTGTTATGGTAGCAACACAAAACTGATGTAATATCCTTCAAATATTGAAGAGGAATTCATATTTAACAGACTTGTATTACAAGACATTTTCACAAAGCAAGAGGTGAGAGAATTAGTCATCAGAAGAAATAAGCTACAAGAAACACTAAAGGAAGTTCTTCCTGGTGGAGGGAAAAGATCAGACCTATGGGGTTGAATGATTAGCACTGGAAAAGGTAAATCTGTCCTTTGTTGCTGTTATTATTGTTGGATAGGAGTAATACTCTTCCAACTCTATACCTTGAGTGGAATCTAGAAGTCAACAAATGCCCCATAAATCCAATGGAATGAGTTGAAAGTGAAAGGATGATAAAAGAGAGTCCATGCCCAAAACATAAAAAAGCTGGTGTAGCTACATCAACATCAGACAAGTGGACTTTCAGATCAGGAGCAGGACCAGAGGTAAACAGAGTACTTTGAAATGACAAAGGGGCCACTTTGTCAGTAAGGCATGAAAATCTTTAATGTGTAGGCACCTAATCGGAGAACTTAAAAATACATGAAGCAAAAATCTAACAGAACTGTAATGGGAAAATAGACAAGTCTGTAATTTCACTTAGATATTTTAGAAGCCTTTTCTCAGTGACTGACAGCACAAACTGTCAGAAAAATTCAATAAGAATATAGATACAGAAAATCTGAACAATATCACCAGTCACCTGAACCTACTCACTATTCATAGGCCTCTATACTCAGTAATTGCAGGATACACACTCCTTTCAAGTCCTCATGGAATAGTCACCTAGATCGTATGCTGGACCTTAATATAAATCTCAATCAATTTAAAAGGACTTAAAGTGTACAAAGTATGTTTCCTTAACTAGTGTAACTTAATTAGAAATCAATAACAACATTATATCAAGGAAATTTTCAGGTATTTGGAAATTAAACAAGACACTTCCAAATAATCCATGGATCAAAGAAGTACTCGCCAAGAGAAATCAGACAATATTTTGAACCAAATGGTAATAGAAAGCACCACATATCAAAATTTGAGATGCAGCTAGAGTGGTTCTTAGAGGGAAATTTGTTGATTGAAATGCTTACAATGGTAAGAAAGAAAAAATTAAAAAAATCAGTCACTTTCTAGTGTTCAATAAATTATTGGTTTTTAATCCCTATTAGTGGTATCATCTATATAGGATGTTTGGCAAACATAGTTTAGAAAACTTTTAAAAAATCTGTACCTGCACTGTATGTTAATACTACCTGTAGTATTTATGATCAATGATCATTCTTAAACTTGACAAGGAATTTCATTAGAATAGATTCCATCTCCTGGTGAAGGAAAAGAGCTAAGAGACCGGCTTCCATCTTTTCTCTCCACCACTCTCTCTTTTGGTTCAGGTTCCTTATCTGAAAAGAAAAATATATCTGGTTTATGTATTCCAAAAAATTGTTCTGGAAAATGAAGCACTATTTAAGTAAAATGTTAAATGCCAAAAAAGTTGAGATGATTATGATCATCAATAAATGGAGCTATAAAATAGTCCTGCCTCTTTTATTTACTGCTTGTTTCAAGGACACTACCATTCTCTCTGATTTTTAAATGTGACCTTGAACTCAGTAAAAGTTTTGATATTCCAGATCTTCTGTGGTGGCTTCCCTGGTGGCTCCAACGATAAAGAATCCTCTCTCCTGCAATGCAAGAGACCAGCTTCGATCCCTGAGTTGAAAGATCCACTGGAGAATGGAATGGCAACCCATTCCAGTATTCTTGCCTAGAGAATCCCATGGACAGAGGAGCTGACTCCCCCACCCCCTACTCCTACAGAATTCCTCACGGAGTGCAGTCCTGGAGCCCTCCACATTGTGCTGTGTTGTCTGTGTAAGAGTCTGCCTCTGTTAACAGATTCTGAGTTCTACAAGGGAAGGACCATGTTTTATTCATTTTCGTACCTGTAAGGTATAGGAACTTCCCTGGTGGCTCAACGGTAAAGAATCTGCCTGCTAATGAAGGAGATGCAGGCCATCTGGGTCCAATCCCTGGGTCGGGAAGATCCCCTGGAGGAGGGCATGGCCACCTACTCCAGTTTTCTTGCCTGGAGAATCCCACGGACAGAGGAGCCTGATGGGCTATGGCCCATGGGGTTGCAAAGAGTCGGACATGACTGAGAAAACACACAGGTATAATATAGCACCTAGTGAATGTCAATAAATATTCACTGAATTTCTAAAAATTGAATTGATTTGGTTATATTTATGAATCTAATTAAAAGATGCTTACTCCTTGGAAGAAAATTTATGACCAACCTAGATAGCATATTGAAAAACAGAGACATTACTTTGCCAACAAAGGTCCATCTAGTCAAGGCTATCGTTTTTCCAGTGGTCATGTATGGATGTGAGAGCTGGACTGTAAAGAAAGCTGAGTGCCGAAGAATTGATGCTTTTAAACTGTGGTGTTGGAGAAGACTCTTGAGAGTCCCTTGGACTGCAAGGAGATCCAACCAGTCCATTCTGAAGGAGATCAGCCCTGGGATTTCTTTGGAAGGAATGATGCCAAAACTGAAACTCTAGTATTTTGGCCACCTTATGCGAAGACTTGACTCATTGGAAAAGTCTCTGATGCTGGGAGGGATTGGGGGCAGGAGGAGAAGGGGATGACCGAGGATGAGATGGCTGGATGGCATCACGGACTCGATGGACGTGAGTCTGAGTGAACTCTGGGAGTTGGTGATGGACAGGGAGGCCTGGCATGCTGTGATTCATGGGGTCGCAAAGAGTTGGACACGACTGAGCTACTGAACTGAACTGAATTGATGAATCTTGAAACTATAGTTGTTGTAGGAAGGCAGACCCCTNGTATAAGAGACAGCTCGATGGACGTGAGTCTGAGTGAACTCTGGGAGTTGGTGATGGACAGGGAGGCCTGGCATGCTGTGATTCATGGGGTCGCAAAGAGTTGGACACGACTGAGCTACTGAACTGAACTGAATTGATGAATCTTGAAACTATAGTTGTTGTAGGAAGGCAGACCCCTTCCAGGGCCCGAAACTGAGCTCTTGTCTAACACTTGGAAATGAATTGTCCAAGGAGACACATGTGCTGACAAAGCAAGAGATTTTATTGGGAAAGGGCACGCGGGTGGAGAGCAGTAGGGTAAGGGAACCCAGGAGAACTGCTTTGCCACGTGGCTCGCAGTCTCAGGTTTTATGGTGATGGGATTAGTTTCCAGGTGGTCTTTGGCCAATCATTCTAATTCAGTCTTTCCTGGTGGTGAACGCATCACTCAGCCAGGATGGATGCTAGCAAGAGGGATTCTGGGAGTGGATGGACACATGGTGTCTGCTTTAGACCTTTCCTGAACTCTTCTGGTTGGTGGTGGCTTAAGTTCCGTGTTTCTTATCAGGATCTCCTGTCATAAAACAACTCATGCAAATGGTTACTATGGTGCCTGGCCAGGGTGGGCGGTTTCAATCAGTGTGCTTCCCCTAACATAGTGGCTAGAAGCCATAAAGAAATTATGGAATTTTCAGAGCTTTTTTTTTTTTTTTAATGTACTTTCCACTAAATATTAGAAGTATTAATAAAATATTAAAATTAATATAAATGAAAATTCAGAAGCATTTTTCTTTCAATAAACTTGATATATGGAAATTTTATATTTATGGGGTTAAAATGGAAAATTTGGAAGTGATTCTTCATTTAATAAGAGAATCTTTGTTTTAAAAATAAGGCATAAGATTACTTTAAATGGTGAATTGTTTGTAGACATTAACTTAACCAAAAGGATGTTTAGAATGCCTATTTGCCAGGAATGTGTGATATGCACAAAGTTAAGTATATCTGCAGAGAAGGCAATGGCACCCCACTCTAGTACTCTTGCCTGGAAAATCCCATGGATGGAGGAGCCTGGAAGGCTGCAGTCCATGGGGTCGCTGAGGGTCAGACACAACTGAGCGACTTCACTTTCACTTTTCACTTTCATCCATTGAAGAAGGGAATGGCAACTCACTTCTCTGTTCTTGCCTGGAGAATCCCAGGGACGGGGAGCCTGGTGGGCTGCCATCTCTGGGGTCACACAGAGTCGGACTCGACTAAAGCGACTTAGCAGCAGCAGCAGCAAGTATATCTGCATCTTAATAGAATGTGTTCTTCATGCCTGCAAGATTTTCCTTAAATTTTAGAAGCATAGGGTATATTTCAGAAAGATTATATATTATTTCAACTAAAATTTTCAAAGTGGGATTGATTGCCATGACTACTTCAACCAATATGGGGAAATTGGAAGAATGTCTCAACAGGAAAAAAGCAGAAAGTGCCAAAGCCCAAAATAAGTTCCTCAGAGAATTGGGGAGTCTTGGCCTTGACAGGATGTAGAACAGGAATTTTCCCTTTGCTTAGCAATTTGGGCTACATCCAAAACTGCAGGCAACTAGTGATAGCTGTTTCACATTCTAAAGAGAGACACTAAACATGTCCTTCATAGAATGTGCTAAGATGTGGTCTAGTCATCAACTGCTGGCACTTCAAAGAACACATGTAACATTCTGGAGATTCATTAGAGGCTAATTTCTTACGGAAATTTGTAGGAATAGAGAGAGCATTGTGGTGAGGGAGGGTAAGCAGCTGTGAACTCATATTTAGTCAAGTAAGGAGACTGTAGGAAACATCTTTTAAGAAAAGATAGTGAGGAGAGACATGCTTGCTAGCTGGGAAAATGCTGTTAACACAGAATGTGAGAAATTCCTTGGGAGAGGTTGAAATGTGTCCTCCAGGGCAATGTTTCACAATGGACTGTTACTTGGATAAAATGTAATAAAACTGAATTTCAAAAAAAATGAAATAAAACTTCATTGATTATGCACCCTGTCTACTTGTGTCAAATTGTTATAAACATTTCTAAAGAGTATAGTGAAAGTGGAGAGTGAAAAATTCAGCTTAAAGCTCAACATTCAGAAAACGAAGATCATGGCATCTGGTCCCATCACTTCATCGGAAATAGATGGGGAAACAGTGGAAATAGTGTCAGACTTTATTTTTGGGGCTCCAAAATCACTGCAGATGGTGACTGCAGCCATGAAATTAGAAGACGCTTACTCCTTGGAAGAAAAGTTATGACCAACCTAGATAGCATATTGAAAAGCAGAGATATTACTTTGCCAACAAAGGTCCATCTAGTCAAGGCTATGGCTTTTCCAGTGGTCATGTATGGATGTGAGAGTTGGACTGTGAAGAAAGCTGAGCACTGAAGAATTGATGCTTTTGAACTGTGATGTTGGAGAAGACTCTTGAGAGTCCCTTGGACTGCAAGGAGATCCAACCAGTCCATTCTGAAGGAGATAAGCCCTGGGATTTCTTTGGAGGGAATGATGCTAAAGCTGAAACTCTAATACTCTGGCCACCTCATGCAAAGACTTGACTCATTGGAAAGACTCTGATGCTAGGAGGGATTGGGGGCAGGAGGAGAAGGGGGCAACAGAGGATGAGATGGCTGGATGGCATCACTGACTCAATGGACGTGAGTCTGAGTGAACTCCGGGAGTTGGTGATGGACAGGGAGGGCTGGCGTGCTGTGATTCATGGGGTCGCAAAGAGTTGGACACGACTGAGCGACTGAACTGAACTGAAGTGAAAGAGTATAGTACTCTTAATTTCTCTACTTATTTTTTCATGAATTGTTAACAGACTATTCAGGGAACAGCATGGAATATCCAGACCTCAGGTTAAGTAGCACTGCTCTAGGTCAGAGCTTTACCTGGAAAGCCAGTTAAAATGCTCATTCTGAGCTCTGGAAAGAAGCTTTGAGTTGGAGGAGAGATTAAAGTTTTGATATTTGATTAGATGTTTTTTTTTTTTTTAGTTCCCCAAAAGTTCTACTGTCCCTGAAATTAAGCAAAAAGTTGTGGAATATGCCCAAGATTGACTGAGTGGTAGAGAAGGTAAACATGACAGCAAGTTTGAGAAAGGTTTTAGAGACAAATTGGAATTTTGTTTGTTCCCCATCCTTCCAATCTCATTAGATAAACTGGCTCATGTTGCATAAACGATGGTCATTTGAATGCTCTGTTTATCACATCTTTACTCAGCAACCTGACACTGGCTATATCGCCAGGAAATGCCAACCAACTTTTCCAAGATACATTTCAGAATTTAATATTTCCATATCATTAAATTATCTTTTAAAAAACTTTCTGTATGGTTATCTTATTCCTTTGTTTATGGCAGAAAATTTCAAGCCATTAGCTTTGGAATCTCTCTTGTTCTGAATGGAATGGGCTCAGAAGGTGGAGATGTTTGAAAGAAATTGGTTAGCATGCTACTGATTGCAAGTAATAGAAACCCAGGTGCCAAATGTCTTAAATGACAGTAATATCTCACTTGCTAAGTCCTAAGAAGAGTGGGCCTCAGGGCTATTGTACCACGCTGTGCTGTGCTTAGTCACTCAGTAATGTCCGACTCTTTGTGATCCCATGGACTGTAGCCCTCCAGGCTCCTCTGTCCATGGGAATTCTCCAGGCAAGAATACTGGAGTGGGTTGCCATTCCCTCCTCAAGAGAATCTTCCTAACCTAGTGATCAAACCCAGGTCTCCCGCATTGCAGGTGAATTCTTTACTGTCTTGCCTCAGTGTTATCAAAATGATATTAAGCATCTTTAAAAAAAAAACACCCCAAACTTTCTATATTCTCCTATTCTTTGAGTTTACATCATCTTAATACTGGTAGAAAGAAGGCTGAATCATTTCTAAGCAGCCAATTTGTGGGCAGTAATACTCAGATGTGGAAGAAAGAGTCTCTGCTTATGCTTCTCTCTTTTTCTAGAATCCCCCTATCAGCCTTTTCTTACATTTTCTTGTTCAGCATTGGATCACATTCCCATTTGCAAATCAATTTTTGGCAAAGAAGATGGAATTAGCCACATTCCACTGAGTCTGACCCTGGAGTTGAGGTGCATAGGGAGGAAAGTTGGGACTTAGACAAAATTAGTTCTGCTCAAAAGAGGAAAGAAGAGGGAATGGGTGCTGGGTAAGCGCCAATATTGTTCCATAAAGACCATATGTAGGTTTCTAATCTTAGTGAAGGTGTCCTTTCAGTCGATAGAGAGCTATGACACACTGTATGATGGGATGTGTAATGTCTAAGGTGAACTAGGCAGTATATGAATGCAACCCAGTTACTGAAACTGCTAGAATGACATGACATCATATGCATCATCACAAAGGCCCAGATTATGAAACGGCTCATACCTAAAATGGTTTTAAATTTGAAGGCCTCTCTAAGAAGACAGTATTTCAGTTGGAGGGTCTTTATAAAAAGTAGATCTCTCAGATACCTAATTGCCTTAATTTTGCACTGGATAACCATGTCCTCATTTGATGTGTCACACTGAAGTTTTAAAATGCCTTCTTTTCGTTGTATGAAACCTTTGCTTTGTACTAAGGTAAGAAAAGAAGAAATATGTTTTTATGAGTTTGGTTGTTTTCCTGTCATTGTTATAAGTGGAAAGTTATGAACATTTTAAGAAATACTATCTTTTTAAAGTGGTTGACTGTCAAATTACTGTAGTTATGCCGTGAGATAGAGGTGAAATCTTCATAAAACCTTCAACTTTAGAAGATTAGATAAGCTTATGGGGTTTTTAAGCATATTTTTCTAGCACTAATTTCTTTAAACTTTTCTTATAGCCATAGTGTGTAATTCTTATTTTTCTGTATAATACCTGAGCATGATAGTATGATTGGAAATTTCATTCTACCAGGTCTATTATTCTACATAGTGATAAAAATATTTAATGTTAGACTAGTGCCTTTTTCCCCAAATACTTGGGGAAAAATTTCACTCCTTTTGTTTTAGGAAGGGGGACCCCTTCCAGGGCCTGAAACTGAACTCTTGTCTAACACTCAGAAATGAATTGTCCAAGGAGACACATGTGCTGACAAAGCAAGAGATTTTATTGGGGAAGGACGCCCAGGTGAACATAGGGTAAGGGAACCCGGGAAAACTGCTTTGCCACTTGGCTGGCAGTCTCAGGTTTTATGGTGATGGTATTAGTTTCCTGGTTGTCTTTAGCCAATCATTCTGACTCAGAGTTCTTCCTGGTGGTGCAAGCCTTGTTCAGCCAAGATGGATGCCAGTGAGAAGGATTCTGGGAGGTGATTGGACATGTGGTGTCTCCTTTTGACCTTTCCCAAACTCTTCCGGTTGGTGGTGGCTTATTAGTTCTGTGTTCCTTATCAATACCTCCTGTTGTAAAACAACTCATGCAGATGGTTACTATGGTGCCTGGTGGGCGGTTTCCGTCAGTGTGCTTACCCTAACACTTTCACTGGCAGTTTATATTAATGTTCCTCACCTTGAATGACAAATATAGAAGAAAGAGAAATTCCAAAAGAAAGACACTTTTTTTTTTTCTTTTTTATAAGATATTTCTCTTTCATAATTTTTCTTGGCTTAGTTTTAAGTTCCCATCTTCTCTGTCTTTATTTCTTGTTTACTCCAGTAATGCAACTTGACCTTGACTTTAAGGTCAAAGCATTTTCAGACTGTGCAGTCAGCAGAGAAGAGAAAAAAATCAATGTGAAGCATATTAGAGAAAAATAAGGGTAGGAGTAATGCAGAAGTGCTGGGAAGTCATGTAGGAATTAGAAACAACTGTGGTAATATTGTCAGTACTTGGATATATACTGCACTGAGATTTTCTTCCACAGGAGTAGGTTAGAATTATGGTAATTTGAGGCCAAGACCATTTTCAAAGCATTTTTGGAGGCTAAAAATTGCTTTTGACATGTAAAAATGAGACTTCTGTTTCATTTGCACCTCCCCCAAACTTGCTTTTCCTTCTCTTTTTGTCTTGAAGGTAGGGGAGCACCAGTCCATAGTCCTGGTAGGGTCATAAGTTTAGGAATATTTCTTGAGGCTTCATAGCTGAAAATTGCACTGAAAACAATTTTGAGGTCTTTTATAGCAGCATTGAAAGTAAACCTAGTTTTGAATGAGAACATATTTTGATTTTATAAAGATTTATACCCCATGTAAAAACTAAAATGGGTTGACTAGAATCATGGTGAACATTTTGATCATCAAACTATCCATGTAGCCCTTCTAGAATCCAGCTGCAGACCTTGGAAAGAAAGAAAACAAAATGATAGATCGATTGTCATTTATGACAGAGTTTATCTTCCCTTTTCTTCTTTATTTACTGTTGGATTCAAACACAAATGAGGCATAGAAAGAAAAAAATCCCACTGTTTGTTGAAGCTTGTTGTTTAGTTGCTAAGTCATATCCGACTCTTTTGCAAGCCCATGGCCTGTAGCCTGCCATGCTCCTCTGTCCATTGAATTTTCTTGCCAAGAATACTGGAATGAGGTGCCATTTCCTTTTGCAAGGGATCTTCCCAACCTAACAATCGAACCTGTATCTCCTGCATTGGCAGGCAGATTCTTTATCACTGCGCCATCTGGGAGTTTGTCTGATTTTAAGTTATTATTAAGCCTAAACAGATACTGTTGTATTATCTGTAAAATGTAAAACATTTTCTTAAAAAGGTTAATATTAAATATATGGCCATTTCTCTAAAAATCTATAAATGTCTTTTTGGGATGGCAACCCACTCCAGTATTCTTGCCATGGACAGAGGAGCCTGGCAGGCTATAGTCCATGGGGTTGCAAAGAGTTGACACAGCTGAAGCAGCTTAGCACACAGCAGCATACTTGGGATAGAGAGAGAGACTTGTTCAATAGCTCAGATTATGAGACATATATGTTAGGGATGATTATGTCTAAAGTGAAGTCTTTATCATCTAACATTCTTTCAAAGCTTGTTACTTTTGCACTCACCTCACACACTAAATTCTATAAATGCACAGCAGGAATGCACTGAGAACAGAGCTCTGGGTTGGCTCACTGATAACCATGAATGTCAGTTACTGACAGAAAAGGGTATTGATGATTTTGCCCATATTACAGCTGAAAGTGAGGAAGATTGAAAAGCACTTTTCCTCCCTTAGGAAGCATTTGAAATAATTCCCTGGGGGAAAAAAAAAAAACTATATTATGGGCTGAGTAGGAGATGATACAAGTTAAGCCATTACTTTGATCAGTAGAGTAAGTTCAAAGATTGTTTCAGCTACATCTTATCTTACACCTACGTCTAATTTCAGATTTGATGGTCTCCCTTAAAGAGTCAAAAAAGGCAGGATCTTCCAAGCTGAGTCAAATATGTGCATCTTAATTCATGGAAAATCAGCTGGGAAACAAGAAAGAGTCTCTCCACTAACATTGATTTTTCTTATATTTATTTTTTCAGTCTGAACACTCCAGGCAAAAATTCACTTGGCTTCAACTAATTTGCAAATACCATCATTCATTGCTGTTTTGCTACCCATTTCTCAAATCTCAATTAAATGTGATGACAGTTTACTTGCTAGAAACACAGAAAGGTTCTTTCCCAACCAGAGGTCTTCACTCATTTCCTGTTAGTGGACTTGGCAAGCAGAGTCAAAACATCCATTACTGAGGGTGAGTTTTAATTTGGAAGGTTATTGCCAAAGTCAGCTAAATAATTATAAAATCCTTTAAAAATGCAAACAGCAACAGAAATGTACAGTAACAGCTGAGAACAATCTATATATCATGAAACCTGTCTACAATGGATTTTTGAAAGAGTGAATTTTAGATTGCTACTTTCCTTAACATTCTGAGTCACCCTTAAGATGAACTAAAAAGAATCTTCTCTCTGTAAATATGTTTTGTGTTAAAACCAAAAACAATACAAAACTACTCTGCAAGTCTTGATGCTCTGGCTCTGACACTACATTCCTTGTAAAACTAAAAGTAAGGAGTGAGATGAGACACAGTTTTGGCCTAAAAAAGTGCCAATTGAGAAAGAAAAGAAAGTATGGCTTACTTTTCTCTTTCTTCTACATGAATAAATTAATATAAATATAATTAAATATAAACTTTGTGTGGTATTGCTTTAAGATGAGACCTAAGCAAATCATAAAATGTTAGAAATATCCCTTTGTTATGATGGGTACCCACTTCATGTTAACAGCTACTCAACAAATGTTAGCCACAAAAGATAGAAAAAAACAAAGAGGTTTTTTTGACAGAGACCAACTGGTCAACCTGCTTCTCTGCAGCTGAAAAACTGAAGCCCAAGTGGTTAAGACACTCACCTAACTGGTACAGTGGGTGACCAGCAGTTCAAAATAGTGACTCCTCATCTCACCACTGTCACAGAACCTCTGTGGGCCTCAGCTCATCACTTGATAACAAGAGTCACTCTTCTTGCCCGAGGGTTATTGATCAAGGGTAATAAAGTTTTTGAGAATTTTTTTTAAACTTTAATTCATGGTACAGTGCTTTGCATGTAGCAAGCACTTCATAAATTCTCGAGGAATGGAATTCGTCAAATAGCTGTGGTGAGGGCTGGTTCTGATTCACTCCTCAAAGCTCACTGTGCATGCTGGGACCCTTTACTCTGGCATATGCAAGAAGCACCTCTGATTTTATTAAAGGTGACAACATGGGGGGCTGCAAACACCTGCTCTGTGGGAACAGAGAAGGGCGGCCTCTACCTGGTATGGAGTGCCATGATGGAGACAACTTTTCTTTTGTCGGAAACTAGGAGTGCTCTGCTTGACCCTGCTGTGAACTCCCACTGAAATATTTAGAAGGCGAGTCTTCTCTGCCAATCTACCTGCTTGGACAACTTTCATTTCACCTGCTTTTCTTTCTAAGACAGAAAAATCAGTTGTAAAGTATTTCCCCTGCATGGTGCCTTCCAGTCCTGGAGCGAGAACTAGGGGCAGACTGGCTGGCCTCTATTGTCTGCCCGGTTCCTTTCCTGGCCGATGTGTGTCGTCTGGGAGGACTGGCTTATATAGGAACATACAGAAGATGTGGCAAAGGGCAACTGGCTCTGAAAGTGAGAAAAAAAGAAAATATTGGAAACTCACTTAATACTGAAAAGTTTTGGGGGGGTTTGCGTGTTGCGATTCATGGGGTCGCAAAGAGTCGGACACGACTGAGCGACTGAACTGAGCTGAACTGAACTGATACCCCCTGGTCTTTGTTTTGGCTGGCCTTAGGGATAGGTTGTGTTGTTTTCTGACGTAAACAAAAAAAATCTATTCTGGCTTTTTCAATAATCACATTACTACATTTGGTTAGTAGTATTTACACAGTTCGGCTAAATGAGGTTTTAAAAAGGGAAAGACTCTGGCAGTGTTTGTAGAGAGTTCAGTGAGTAGAGATGGGCAGAACTTCAGCCACTTCCATCTTGCTCTCTGCCTTTACTCTAGCTATCTCCTTTTTCCCATTCTTCTTTCCCCGGTAATCACTAGGCTCCCAGCACCACCATTGCAGGATATCCTTGGTGCCTATCTGGAGAGAGGAGGAGGAAAAGTAGTTAGAAGAGAAGGGAAGCAAAAGATAGGGAAGGATACCATCACAAACAGCTTTGCAGTATGTAAATCCTTGCACATATCTATTGAATGATGGCTTATCTTAACTACAAGTAGTTCTTTGACATCATGGCTTATCAATACTCATGAACTCCTAGAACAAGGAATTAGTGCATTGTGGTCCAGCGAATGAGCAACACACAGAGATCCTAGATTTGTGAAACTGTGTGGCCAATGGAGTTATATGAGCTGTATGATCGATGTCAAATCTCTTTGTCTCTCTGAGCCTCAGCTTTCTCATCTACTAGACAGGGATAATGCCCACTCAGTTTTCTTCACAAAGTACTTCATCACAAAGAAATGGTTCATGATTTATGAGACCATAAAGAGTGATGCCACTTAAGGATATACAATAATTTATAATTTTATTTCTATTTTATCTTACAGAAGAATTTATAAACTGAATGTAGAGTTAAACTTCGATTCTGCAGTGGATAGACATTTTGCTGGCCATAAGTTCTATTCACTCGGGCATGTCCTTCCCTGAAAAGGTTACCCAGGCATTTCTATGGACAGCATTTGGTACCTTATGTGCCTTCATAGGTCCAGTCCTGGGCTCCTGCCACTCCTTGGCATCAGCCTCTACCAATCTGAAGAACAGAGCCTGGCCCGACAGTCTGACCCCAAAGCCCTCCATGCTTGAGGCCCATAAGTTGGCTGTCTCCTGGGAAATAAGTAGGGAAGATCTTCCTGGTTTTTCTGCTGTTGTTGTTTAGTCTCCTAGTCTAGCCTACCAGGCTCCTCTGTCCATTGGGTTTCCCAGGCAAGAATACTAGAGTGGATTTCCATTTCCTTCTCCAGGGGAATCTTCCCATCCCAGGGATTGAACCTGCATCTTCTGCATTGTCAGGTGGATTCTTTGCAACTGAGCCACTGAAGCCCTGCTTTTGCCATTGCAGCTGGTTAAATGGGCCCCTCTGTAGTGAGGGGGAGCATGGTGTCCTTGACACATCAAGCTCTGGGGCTGGGGCTGTTGTGGTAGCACTAGGACCGGCTGTTGTTCCAAATCCCCTCTCACTCACTCTCCATCACATGGTTGAGGCAGGTTTGTCCTGTCACACTCCTCTGGAACACTTTCCCTCAGAAATGCTGCAAAATCCTCCCGGCGCTATAGCTTCCTTTATACCCTACATCCTTAGTCCTTTGTGTATTTCTGTATGCATTTGACCTTCAATGGGGAATATAATTTGAAGTTTTTTAAGAGATTATTTATCTACCATATAAATCACCAGATGAATACAAACGACTTAATGGATTTCTTCTAAAGCTAAATGCCAGATATATCCATACTGAAGTTCCAGGTGTGTTGGGACTGGCTTCTCTCACCCCGTCCATACTTATTATGGTGAAACCTCCTCTGAATGGCTTCATAATAAGCTCTTTACACTTAAACAGATTAACAGAAATCTTTTAATTACTGTCTCAGAGTCTTTTATTTTTCTAAGGCCCATCCCTAGGAGTTTACATTTAAGGTGATGAAAGTTTTAAAAAAAGAGTATGTGAAAGTGTAATATTCTTTTATGTTACCAAGGAACTAAATAAAGCCAAATCACTAGTTAATAAATTAGGGAGAAACTGGTTCCTCACAAAATAGGAATCACAGGACTTAAAATAAATTTTTGTTATTAGCAAAGATTTTATTTTCATGTGTCTTCTAGCATATGGCTTCAAAAATTCATAAACCATTCTCACCATTTAACTTGAAACTGTAAATAGTTCATTCACTTGATCATATCTATATTATTCAATGTTAGCATTGTGTAAGGTGTTAAATAGAATCTATTCATTAGAAACTTAATATCTATACCCAAAGATTAATTTATTAATCCTGTCACTTGGCACATATTTATTGAGTGTTTATTATGTGCTAGTTGCTGGAGTGACAGAAAATGAACAAGATGTAGATTCTGCCTTGAGGGGTAGCAGGTGATTTCCTCCAAACCCTATATTACTGTATCATAACATTCAGGAGTCAGCCAGGAGTTACACTGATCATAAATCAATAACCTCATTTCAGGGCTCCAGCACAGAGATGGCAGATAAAGCTCAGGCCTGCCCTGGGCAGTATTGACTAAAGCAACAAATGACTTCTAATAGCAGGAGGGAATGAGTAATTTTACTACAAGAATGAAAGAAAATTCACCTTTCTCTCAAGCTTTTTAACCTAAATGGCATTTGAATTTCTTAAGAATCCACAGAGTTTATATTAAAACTCTATCCATTATGGTTTATTTGGATTCTTCAGAGATCTGGGAGGTGTTATCTTGGGGAATAGAGTAGGTTTGAAAGGATAATAGTCTTTTAGTTGCAGTGGGAAAACTGATCATACAGTTTGCCATTTCTCATTAATTTGTTATTATAGTTTCTGGACAATATGAAAGCTAACATTTTAAAGCTCTGAAGGACTTGGAAGTCTCAGGGTTGTTGAGGCAGTGTGGCACAATTGCTAGAAACCCAACTCTCAGGACAGTTGGCTTGGGTTCCAATTCCAGCTGTGTCATGTACATAAGGGGTAATCTTGGCAAGTTACCAAACTTCTGAGTGTCTAGTTTCTTCAGCAGTAACATTGGATAATAATAGTAGTATCTTTTAGGGTTTTTGTGAGGATTAAATGGTGACCTTAAATTCTTAGTACAATGCCAGCTCATGATAAATAGTATGCCAGCCATAATTGTATCCTTGCTCTTAAAGCATAAAGATAATCTTAAGGACAGTTATCATCCACCTTCTCATTCTCTTTTTTCCCCATAAAGCCACTAGCTAAGTTGGAAGTATATAATAATGAGATCAGATGATTACATGGGAAATAAATAAAAGATATTTCTCAAACATGAGCAAAATTATGAATAACCTATAGAGTAATTAAAATTGTGATTTACTGATAACAATTTAAGGAAATTTACCAATTTAACACATTTAGGAATGATATTTAATCAAGAAAGTCTTGAATTTGATGCTACTTATTTACTTATATTAATGTATGTTACATATCTGTTTATTTATGTTCATGAATACCTGTTTGGCTTGAAAATAATTTAAGACAGCTCACAAAGATGCATATTACATAACAAGATAATATTAAATTGAAATTAGTAGGGAAAATTATATAAAGGGAAAATAAAGGTATAAATAAAAGAGGACAACCTTTTGCATATGAAACTGTGCCTTGAAGAACCATGCACTTGCTATTTCTGGTGCATCAAGTTGGTTTTAAGATGTCTAGTGGGCTGCTTTAAGAAAAGAAATGAGAGTGATAATACATTTCATTAAGGTCAGTATGTGAAACAAATAAGTTGCTCAGGCAAAAGACAATCATTACTGATACTGTGATCAGAGTATTTCTCCCTTGTTACTCAGTTTAAAATTCATCAGATTTATTGCTTGTAGACTTTTAGATCACAGCCATTCTGACTGGCCTGAAATGGTACCTCATTGTGGTTTTGATTTGCATTTCTCTGATAATGAGTGATGTTGAGCATCTTTTCATGTGTTTGTTAGCCATCTGTATGCCATCTTTGGAGAAATGTCTGTTTAGTTCTTTGGCCCATTTTTTGATTGGGTCGTTTATTTTTCTGGAATTAAGCTGTAGGAGTTGCTTGTATATTTTTGAGATTAGTTGTTTGTCAGTTGCTTCATTTGCTATTATTTTCTCCCATTCTGAAGGCTGTCTTTTCACCTTGCTTATAGTTTCCTTTGTTGTGCAGAAGCTTTTAAGTTTAATTAAGTCCCATTTGTTTATTTTTGCTTTTATTTCCAATATTCTGGGAGGTGGGTCATAGAGGATCCTGCTGTGATGTATGTCAGAGAGTTCTTTGCCTATGTTCTCTTCTAGGAGTTATATAGTTGCTGGTCTTACATTTAGATCTTAATCCATTTTGAGTTTATTTTTGTGTATGGTGTTAGAAAGTGTTCTAGTTTCATTCTTTTACAAGTGGTTGACCAGTTTTCCCAGCACCATTTGTTAAAGAGATTGTCTTTCCTCCATTGTATATTCTTGCTTCCTTTGTCAAAGATAAGGTATCCATAGATGCATGGATTTATCTCTGGGTTTTCTATTTTGTTCCATTGATCTATATTTCTGTCTTTGTGCCAGTACCATACTGTCTTGATGACTGTGGCTTTGTAGTAGAGCCTGAAGTCAGGCAGGTTGATTCCTCCAGTTCCATTCTTCTTTCTCAAGATTGCTTTGGCTATTAGAGGTTTTTTGTATTTCCATACAAATTGTGAAATTATTTGTTCTAGCTCTGTGAAAAATACCATTGGTAGCTTGATAGGAATTGCATTGAATCTATAAATTGCTTTAGGTAGTATACTCATTTTCACTATATTGATTCTTCTGATCCATGAACATGGTATATTTCTCCATCTATTAGTGTCTGCCTTGATTTCTTTCACCAGTGTTTTATAGTTTTCTATATATAGGTCTTTAGTTTCTTTAAGTAGATATATTCCTAAGTATTTTATTCTTTTCATTGCAATGGTGAATGGAATTGCTTTCTTAATTTCTCTTTCTGTTTTCTCATTATTAGCATATAGGAATGCAAGGGATTTCTGTGTGTTGATTTTATATCCTGCAACTTTACTATATTCATTGATTAGCTCTAGTAATTTTCTGGTGGAGTCTTTAGGGTTTTCTATGTAGAGGATCATGTCATCTGCAAACAGTGAGAGTTTTACTTCTTTTAAACACCAATACAGTATACTAACGCATATATATGGAATTTAGGAAGATGGTAGTGATAATCCTGTGTGTGAGACAGCAAAAGAGACACAGATGTATAGAATAGTCTTTTGGACTCTGTGGGAGAGGGAGAGGGTGGGATGATTTGGGAGAATGGCATTGAAACATGTATAATATCATATATGAAATGAGTTGCCAGCCCAGGTTCAATGCATGATACTGGATGCTTGGGGCTGGTGCACTGGGACAACCCAGAGGGATGGTACATTTAGGGAGGAGGGAGTGGGGTTCAGGATGGGAAACACATGTATACCTGTGGCAGATACATGGGGATGTATGGGAAAACCAATAAAATATTGTAAAGTAATTAACCTCCAATTAAAATAAATTTAAATTTATTAAAAAAATAAAATTCATCAGAAATTTAGAATATGGTCATTAATACATTTGTAGAGTAAGTGTTTACTTAGCCCCTACTCATAGAAATAACTGTATTATGTGCTGCAAAGAATAAGGAGATTTCTAAAATTGTCTCTTCTCCCAAGAATATGCATCCAGTATAGTTTAAGTAATACATTAATAAACTGAGGTAGATAGTATTGATGGGGTGGTACACACATGGTGTTCAAAGGAGCAATTTAAGTCTCATAGCAATTTATGGATGGTCCCAAGGGAAGATATTGTAACAGTTTAATTCTTCGTACTTTCTAATATTTATATTGACTGAGCGACTTCCCTTTCACTTTTCACTTTCATACATTGGAGAAGGAAATGGCAACCCACTCCAGTGTTCTTGCCTGGAGAATCCCAGGGATGGGGGAGCCTGGTGGGCTACTGTCTATGGGGTCGCACAGAGTTGGACATGACTGAAGTGACTTAGCAGCAGCATGCTAATTTCTAATGGTGGTTTTAAAGTAACTGTTCTCGAATTGGGATTTCAGAAGCCACAGAATGCACTATAATAATGCACAGACAACTCAGAACTACTGAAGATAATTGAAGGGAAGATTTGGTATAGATACTAGAAACCTGTGGATAGTTCTATCCCTTGACCCTGTATACGATTTAAATCGTGAACTTACAAATTGGGTCTCAAACCTCACACTATTTCTTCATCACAAATTGTCCAAAGTTGGTTCTACAGTTTTCAGAGAGAGCAAAGCAAAAATCTATTCTTTTCCTGAAGGGTATGCTCATTCATTCTACACTTTTGTTTAGCATTATTGGATATTTATTTGTTATGTTGTTGGGGTAATATTGGGCATAGAATTACAACAAAAGTGAAATTTGATTCCTTTCTGAAGGGAAGGAATTCAATGTTTAAGTGGGGAGATAGATGTATAAACAGATAAAGATGGCAGCATGACTAGGACCGATAGGGATATGTAAGAAAAGGCCACATTCAGCTGGCATTTGAGTTAGTTTTTGAAAGATGAATATTTTACCAGGTGGTGATTGTATGATAGGGATTATCTTCATCCCAGGGAGGGGAAATGTTCTCAGACTGCCTCCCAGCCTATCAATTTAATATTTCCTAAGTACCTATCAAGGATTCAGTGTGGGGTTAGGTGGTGTGGTGATTATGAAGAAATAGAAGATGACTTGCTCTTAGTCTTCAGAATGTCTACTTGTAATGAGTAAATTACATATTCCACATACTTCTGACAGTGACTAAGAGGTCATGACTATAGATCCTAACGGTGTGTTGCAACATGAGTTCTATGGATTATAGAAGAACATGATTATGCAAGTCAGAGGACCAGGGCAAGCCTCCCAGATGGAGTAAGGCCTGATCTGTCCTTGGAAAACTGGGCTGGGATTTGGTTGGTGGAGAGCATGCTTTGGCAATCCAGCCACAAACATCTTTTGAGCGCCTACCATGTGTCAGGTTCACGAAGAAGGAAGCAGTGTGGGGGTCAAGAAAAAGCTGTGATAGATGATGTGTGAATTTGTGAGAAAACCTGGCTAGACCAGTGAGGTGGAGTGAGAAATCTTAGGAAAACAGTACAGAGGAAAACTAGATTGGGCAATGCCGCTGGAGTCGGATTAAAGGGTGTTCTGAAAGGCAGTGGCTTTCATATTTGGAATTTATGAAAATGCGGTACCACTGAAGGTTTTTCAGGCTGGGAGGAAGCTAATTAAAGAAGGACATAAAGAAAATTCATTTTCCTCATGGAATGTAATAGCTGGAAGGAATTGTAGAGATTTCTTCTCTCATCACTCCCTCCAGATTCTCGTCCCACTGCCATCATTCAACAGAGAAAACAGTTACAGCCTAAAGAGTTTATATAATGTGCTTAAGCCCAAATACAGCAATCTTGTCTCCATTTCATGCTCCTTCTCTGCATCTCAGTGGTGTGTGTGTTTCATAGGCTGACTGGCAGGACTCTAAAGGGAAAAGATGCCTCAGTGAATGCAGCATCCTGGCGTAGGACCACCCAGGTTGAATGTGGAAGGGAAGGCTAGACTCAGCCTAGGCTACAGCTGTTGAGGCCCCAAGGCAAGCTGCCCCCAAATGTGCTTTAATGGCATATTGACTATTTTGAACTAAAGTTACTTGAGGAAGCTGATGGAAAAAAAAATGATATTAAAAAAAACTACTCTGACCCTGCACCCTCTTTCACCCTGAAAGTGGGAACTAAATCTTCCATGTGAAGATATCTTCTTTCTACCAGGAGGATAAAAAGCATCTTTATCACCAGAGTTAGGGTATTCAAGGCTAACAAAGCTGTATAAACAAACTTTGTTTTTCCTCAGTCTGCTACCCCAAGCACGAGCCCCTTTGTTTTGCTAGATCTTCATTAATAATTGTTTCTTTGTCTAAAAATGATATATAAACAGCCTGCTTTGGTCATTTCAGGGATTCCATTGCTATGAGATCTCCTTGCATTCAAATTAAATTTCTGTTCCTTCTGTTAATCTGTCTCATGTCAATTTAATTATTAGGTCAGCTAAAAGAACTCAAGAGGGATGGGAAGGGGGATTTATCCCCATCCCCCCTACCCCCAGTAATTGGCATAGTTGGCAGGATATTGGCTGGACCCTGATCCCCCCTTCCCAATGCCAGGCTGCCGCAGCTGAGAGATCCTGAAACCTCTAGCAAAAGCCACTAGCAAGTAACAGCTTCTTCACACATCAGCTTCCCTGATTCTGCCTGCGGGGTCTGAAGGGAGGGAAAAGTCATGAGAGTCCTTTTCCTCTCATTCTAAATTTAGATTAGCAGGAGAAAATACCTGTGGAACTGGTTCTTGGGGACCTAGTGACTCTGATATTTGGTAAATGAGTACTCTCAATTTTTATTGGTACTTTCCTCCCTAAGATGGTCACTGCTTTTCTTTGTCTGTGTCTAATGTTTCATTTGTCATAAGAAGGAAGAACCATAGGGAAGAACATCAGGCACAGGCCCTTCATACACTTGCTGTCCAAGCTGGCCCCACACACAGCCTGGTAAGATAACAGTTTCCTCCAGACCTGCCTCTGCTTAGGTAGGCTGTGCTGTGCACACCGTATGTGAGAACTGTATGAGGTTTTTCCTTCCATCTGGTTCTGTGTCCTGAGAGCTTGGATCTGTGATGACTGGGAATGTTCTGTCTGATCTTTGCATCCAAAAGATGCACTGGGATGCATCTGGTAGCCAGTTGAATAGACTAGGATTTCACAACACAGTGTCATAAGCAGCACTCTCTTTGTCTAGCCATTCTAGCTCTCACGGGAATTTGTCATAAGGCGTCCTAGTTCTTATGGAGCTTTTGTCATCTCAAGTTTGTTGCTTGTTTGTGATGGAAATCTTAAGGGAAATTAACCCTGAATATTCACTGGAAGGACTGATGCTGAAGCTGAAGCTCCAGTATTTTGGTCATCTGATGTGAACAGCTGACTCATTGGAAAAGTCCCTGATGCTGGGAAAGATTGAGGGCAGAAGGAAAAGAGGGTGTCAAAAGATGAGATGGCTGGATGGCATCACTGATGCAATGGACATGAACTTGGGCAAACTCCAGGAGATGGTGAGGGACAGGGAGGCCCGGCGTGCTGCACTCCTTGGGGTTGCAAAGAGTCAAACATGAACTGGGCAACAACAACAATGGTGGACAAGTCCCATTCCAGTAGCACCTGCCTGGTGTCCCAGATTGGCAGGTCTATGACTGGAGGAATACCACATTCTCAGGGGAAACTGGAGATTCCATCTTCACTATACCATTCTTACCCCCTGTAGCAATGAAGGGCTTTTACTTTTTAAATTAACTCTGACAGTGAACTTTTTTGATCTTGTGAGAGAAAGATACACTTTGTGAGATGTCTTTCACATCTTTGGTTAAGCCATAAAAAAGCTTATCAGTTTGAGTTGCTATTTGAAATTAACATAAGATCCTACTCATCAATGACCAAATGATAAATTCTTGAAATTGACAATATTTGAAAGGAAAAAAAAAGCTCTCACAATAAAAAGCTGTCATAGTATTTACGGGAGGATAAGATTGAAAGAAAACCACACAGGCATAACAACAAGTCTTAGGGAATCCCTTATTAAGATGAAAGAACAGAAATTAAATTTAAAGATCCAATGTAAATCCCCCTTCTTAAAAAAAGTCTCCATCTTCTCAGCAATTCTTCAGGCTCTTGTAGAAATAAGAGATCGATCATCAGGAAGCCAATATTCAAGGACTTATAGAAACAACTGTCTTTATCTTATAAATCTCTACAAAGACAGAAATGCAACTCTGTGGAAACAAGTCAAGTCCTTCCTATCCTTACCAATGCCCAAACCTTGCCTATTCCTCTCAAAATGCTTGTAGATAGTATAAAATAATAGGATGTTGGAGCAAAATTGGGCCTGTACTTAGGCAAAAAAATATTGTAGTAATTATCTAAGACTTCTGATAGTAGACAAATATACTCCAAAACTCCTAGGAGAAAGTTTACAATTTCTTTTTTCTCTGACACTTAAAGTTACAAATTTAATACTGTCTTTGAAATGTAGACACAGCCCATCATCATCTGAGACTGAGTCCAGATTAACTCAGTAGAATCTGAAATTTAAAAAAGAAAAAAGAGGGGAAGAGGTCTTATTAAGCACAAAGCTAAAACACTTTCTTGCCCAAACTTTATATTTTACAGCCATCTTAAGATTATTAATCAAATGAAAATTTAGATCCTCAAACTCTTCCACAAATAAGAAAGGATTTTATTTATTTGAGTGAGTTAAGTTTATTTATTCCAACCATTATTTATACTAGTGAGTTGTTATTGGTTCATTACTAAAGTTTTAACATGAAAACTATGATATATCTCTGTCTGTGACTACCTGTATGTGTGTATGTTTATGTATGTACATTGTGAATATTTTCTACCTTTGAATGTTATTGTCAAAATTAACTTGTAAAAGGGCTCTATTTAATTAGCCTAAAGATAAGTATCCATAAATTAAGTACAGTTGATCCTTGAACAACACAGGTTTGAACTGCATGGGTCCTCTTATATGCAGACTTTTTTCAGTAAATATATATCCCATACTACATGATTCATGGTTGGTTGAATCCATAGATATGAAACCATAGATATGGAGGGCCAAGAGTTAAGTTGTACATGGTTTTTTATTTCATGGCGTGTCAGCACCTCTAACCTTCACATTGTTCAAGGGTTAACTATATTTCTAAATCTCAGAGATAAAAACTAAATCAAATTTTTTGAGTCCACATGATCTAGGATGCATGTTCAGTCCCTCAGTTGTGTCCAACTCTTTACAACCCCATGGACTGTAATCCTAGCCCTCCAGGCTCTTTTGTCCGTGGAATTTTCCAGGGAAGAATTTTCTACCCCAGGGCATCTTTCCTACCCAGGGAGAACCTTCATCACTTGTGTCTCCTGCATTGGCAGGAGAATTCTTTACCACCTGGGAATCCCGTGATCTAGGGTGAAGTGAAGTGAAGTCGCTCAGTCGTGTCCAACTCTTTGCGACCCCATGGGCTGTAGCCTACCAGGCTCCTCTGTCCATGGGATTTTCCAGGCAATAGTACTGGAGTGGATTGCCATTGCCTTCTCCAGGGGATCTTCCCGAACCAGGGATCGAACCCAGGTCTCCCACATTGTAGACAGACACTTAACCGTCTGAGCCACCAGGGAAGTGATCTAGGGTAATCTTTGGTAAATAAAAGCTAATTTTAAGCTTGTTGCTTTAATTAATATAGGAGTATCTTCAGTGTTTTCAGCATCAAATATAATGCAGATAAATAACTTTTGTTCTGTCTGGGTTAAGTAGTCAAATGGTCTCATGTCTCTGTTGCAAAGTTTGTCAAAATAGTAACAACAACAAAACTGAAGATGGTGACTGACTGCCAGTGTCCGAAATGACTGAGAGAAGAGGGTCCAGTTGGGATAAACAAGGATAGAAAATTAAAGATGTTTAACAAATTCAAACACAAGAATATTTGTAAATAGTGTTGAAAGGAAGTTAGGAATAGGTATTTAGATTTGATAATTTTAAAAAGTTAATTAGTATATTAACAAAATTGTTCTTGGTAGACTCTCAACTGCCCCTCGGGATGTGATGTATACCTTTGACTGTGCCTTGAACAAAAAATACTTGGACACTTACATTTTAGCCTTCAGGAATCAAATGAGACCTTAAAAAACAAATAGACTTTAAATAACCAGGAGTAGACCACATAAAATTATTCCTTAGTATAAATAAAGAATATATGGTTTAAATAATTTAATCACCTTTTTCTAACTTTGTTTGTCCTTATAATTTTTGCACAGTGTGTAATTACAGAATGCATACTTAAAGCTATTTATGTGCTAATATACATTTCTTTTTTCATGTACATTTATTATTAATACATACTTTTTTTTTCATTTAAATGTTTTGGTGTGTGTTTATAACAAAGATAGTGAATATTCATAAACTCCATTCACATAACTGCAGAGTAATTTTTCATTCGTTTAAACTGAGTTGGGATTTATCTATATGGCTTATATGATTACATTTGAGGAAGGCTAAGTAGCAGAAATATTATAACATAGACAATGGTATTAACATATTCAGATCTGCAACTCAGCCCTCCCTGCTTTACACATGTAATTAGGTTGTTTCCATGGTAATGATCTAATTATGGACTTCTCCTTGGCCTTGTGTAATCACATTTGCTGCATTTTGGCAGAGATGTTTTCCTTATTTTGTTGAACTGCAACACTTGACAAGATGTTCTCGCTTAAGAGGAATAATGATTTTTCTTGGGAGAAAAAAGCAAAAAGCAAAAACAGTTCCTTCAAAGGTGATTTGAAAAGGATTATACATATTTGACAAATCATGCCAGCATTAAAATATCTATTACCCTTGAAAGCCTGGTCTATTTTTATCTTTTGCGTGTGTGTGTCATTTCTTATGGAACTCTTAGGAGGTTCTGATTTTGAAAAATCATGCATGCTATTTAAGTATATTATTTTCATGGGGCTTAGGAACTTGAAGGAAATGTTAGGTCAAGAAAGAGAAAGCTTCAGAGATTTTGGCAAAAAGAGAACTGGAGACTGTATTCAGTGAGAATATTACATTGCAATTGGCAAGGCTATTCATGAAAAGATATTTGATTAAGGTTGCTATGGCAGTAGGAAACACCTGAAAAAATCAATTAAGGCTTATTTCAGCAGGAATTCAAATGCAGTTCTTTATTCACATGCAGAAGAAGACAGGAGGCCAAGTGCTTGTAGGAGAGAAGCTCTGAAAACTCTGGAATATTACAAGAATAAAAGTTTACCTCTTTTATATGTATAAAATGCTACTGTACTATACAGCATTTTGTATGGGAGATCATTATAGCCAGAAGAATACATATACTGAGTGGTGCAGGCTCCTTACTCTGAGAGTTATCAAGGTTTATGGGCTCCAAATGGCACAGTGTCTGGGTACCAGTAACCTGGGACTAGTCATTGAAAGCACACTCCTTTAGGTGTAATAGAGATAACTGTAAATCCAAAATCAGTGTATCAGAGCTCCAGGGGCCTAGCATATTGAAATTAGATATCTGAATATCATTTTTCAGGGAATAGAATGGGTAGATATAGGGTTTATTTTTTGTAACCTAATTGAAAATTAAACGGCATAGATATAGTATGGTGCTTGGTAATAATCATAATAATAACTAAATTTTCTATTTATAGCAAAGCAACCTTCATAAAATACCATATGGTTTGGTTTTAGACTTATATAATCTTATTTTCCTAGGGGTAAATGAGATTAATGAAATATTTAGTTATTATTTGAAGATAACTAACAGGAATGTTTATTTCCTTCTTTAAATGTATTCATTCTTTGAAAAAATGTTTAGTTTCTACTTATGATGCACTGGGCACTGTACAAGGTCCTGGGAATAAGCAATGAATCCTACAGACACAATTGCTGCTCTCAACTTATTTATTATTTTGTAGAGAAAACAGGAACGAGGACAGGCTAATTTCAACCGTGGGCAAAACGGTCCACTGTAGGGAGTTATTGGAGGAAATGGGAGCATACAAGAAGGGGTGACATGGGTCCAGCACTGGGAACGTGGATCAGCAGCTGAAAACAACCACCAGTAGGACAGTCAAAAGAGATCCTGGGCAGTGAGAGAGGGGATGATGAGAGATGAGACTGGAGCATACACAGAGCATCAAAACACTTATAAATCATGCCTGCAAGCTGGGCTCCCAGCACAGTTTGGAATCCATTAAAAGGTTTCAAGCAAGGGAACAACATGGTCTCATTGGTGATGCCTGCTGCTGCTACTTTTGGCATCGAGTTTTGAAGCAGTGATTTTAGAAGAATCAATCCAATGCTTTACATTCTGAAATACACAGACTATGAACTGTGACTTTAACAGTGTGGTCTTCCTGAGCCAGTTTCCCTCCCGAGAACACTGCATAGTCCTCCACAAGGGCATTCTGAGTTCTGTTCCTTTACAATGATGTGGTTTGTTTTGTGTTTGTAGACAGACTTGTGTACAAAGTGAATACACAGATATGTAGGAGTGAATTTTCTTTGATTAGTCAGAACCCTGTCCTATCCACCAACTGGTTGGTTAGGAACTTTCAGTACAGTTCAGTCAGTTCTGTCGCTCAGTCGTGTCCAACTCTTTTCGACCCCAGATGGATTGCAGCACGCCAGACTTCCCTGTCCATCACCAACTCCTGGAGTTTACACAAACTAATGTCCATTGAATTGGTGATGCCATCCAACCATCTCATCCTCTGTCATCCCCTTCTCCTCCCACCTTCAATCTTTCCCAGCATTAGGGTCTTTTCCAGTGAATCAGTTCTTTGCATCAGGTAGCCAAAGTATTGGAGTTTCAGCTTCAGCATCAGTCCTTCCAATGAATATTCAGGACTGATTTCCTTTAGGATGGACTGGTCGGATCTCCTTGCAGTCCAAGGGACTCTCAAGAGTCTTCAACGCCACAGTTCAAAAGCATCAATTCTTCTGCACTCAGCTTTCTTTATAGTCCAACTCTCACATCCATACATGACTACTGGAAAAACCATAGCTTTGACTAGATGGATCTTTGTTGGCAAAATGATGTGTCTGCTTTTTAATAAGCTTCCTAGGTTTGTCATAGCTTTTCTTCCAAGGAGCAAATGTCTTTTAATTTCATGGCTGCAGTCACCATCTGCAGTGATTTTGGTCACTCAGTTGTGTCCAACTCTTTGTGACCCCATGGACTGTAGCCTACCAGGCTCCTCAGTCCATGGGATTTTCCAGGCAAGAGTACTGGAGTGGGTTGCCATTTCCTTCTCAGGAGGATTTTTCTGACCCAGAGATTGAACTCGGGTCTCCCACATTGTAGGCGGACACTTTACCGTCTGAGATACCAGGGAAATCAGAAACTCTTTAGATGCCTTTATTCTCACCATGAAGCCCCACTCCCAATAGGTCAAGCCAGAAGTGTGTTGGGGCCTGACACAGAGAAGGATATGGGTTTGCATGAGTCATGGTGGATGAGAGTGAATGATGGTTTGAAGGAGTCATAAAGCGTTGGAACCATGGCAGTGAATGGCTTTCATCTTCTCTGCTCTTTTTTTGATTACACTAAGGACAGTTTTTTATACAGAAGCATATAGCGAGTGGCAGTGTTTTAAGTACTTTTAGGCCACAGTTAAAGCAGCTCTTGCACTGTTTGGTGGACAAATCTCCCAAACATGGAAAGAACAGAAATATGCTGCTGTGAGTCAGAAATAAGCCTGAGGGAAAAGGAAGGTCAGAAATCTGTTATTTGGTTATAGAATACATTTTCTCTTAAGGGTTTCCTGGGGAATGTAGGCCTGAAATTTGGTATTCTGATAAGGAAATTTGACAATATTTCCCAGTGAATAATTTTGCTTACTAGAACATTGCTAACTTAAAGAATTCTTTGTGTTTAATATTGGTGTATAGGTAGTACTGATGTATTGAAGAAAGGCTATCATGCATTTATGCGATAAGTACTACATTTATTTACTAAGTACTTAGCATCTGTCAGATACCTAGTATAACTGAATTTAAAAAGTCATGCTCAGAAGTTCATTGTAGACTGTATAGTTAAATGTAAGATAGTGTAATAAGTATGGTTACAAAATATGCTTAGAGGAACACAGGTAAGGATATTTAGCCTAACTTTGTGGGTTGGAGCAGGAGGTAATTAATAGCTGGATTGCAATCTTTGTCTCCAAAATTCTTAATGTTGTTGCTTAGTTGCTCAATAGTGTCCAACTCTATGTGGCCCCATGAACTGTAGCCCACCAGGCTCCTCTGTCCATGGGATTATCCAGGCAAGAATACTGAAGTGGGTTGCCATGTTTTCCTCCAGGGGATCTTCCCGACCCAGGGATCCAGCCTGCATCTCCCACACTGGCAATCAGATTCTTTACTGCCGAGCCACCTGAAAAGCCCAAAGTTCTTAGTAGTTTAAATCTCATTCTAGTAAAACTATGCCATATGAAAACCATGGAGTAACCAAGAGAACTCAGGAGTTAATAGAAAATTAAATATTTAGAAAAGTCCCTTGAAACTAGTCATGTTGGTAGAAAAAGCAAGAGAATTCCAGAAAAACCTCTACTTCTGCTTCATTGACTACGCTAAAGCTTTTGACTGTGTGGATCACAACAAACTGCGGAAAATTCTTCAATACCAGATCACCTTACCTGAGAAATCTGTATGCAGGTCAAGAAGCAACAGTTAGAACTGTTGGAAACAGTTCGATTCCTGTTTGGAACAAGTTCATGGAACAGTAAACTGGTTCCAAATTGGAAAAGGGGCACATCAAGGCTGTATATCATCACCTTGCTTATCTAACTTATATGCAGAGTACATCATGTGAAATGCTAGGCTGGATGAAGCACAAGCTGGAATCAAGATTTCTGGGAGAAATATCAATAACCTCAGATATGCAGATGACACCGCCCTTATGGCAGAAAGTGAAGAGGAACTAAAGAGCCTCTTGATGAAAGTGAAAGAAGAGAGTGAAAAAGCTGGCTTAAAACTCAACATTCAAAAAACTAAGATCATGGGAGAGAACAAGATGGCAGAGGAGTAGGTGGACATGGAGCTCATCTCTCTCCACGGACGCATCAAAAATACACCTTCAGACACAGAAGTGCACGCAGAACACCAGCTGAGAGCAGACAGGAGTATCTGACCAGCGGAAAAGAATATATCAAACCATGAAAAACTAGGTAGGATGAAGGAACTAGGGGAAAAACAGGAGTGTTAGTAGGACTGGATCTGCACTCAGCGGGTGGGAGAACTGAAGCAAGGGTCTGACCCCCACATCGGGGCAATTGTCTAAGTCAGAGGAGAAACATTTAAGGCTGAGAGTGAAACAGCTGATCTGTGACAGCCTAAATGGAATGAGAATTAGACAGTCCTTGCCGCAGCCATACATACCCTGGACAGGGATGCCGGTCCCCTGGAAGGTGCAGTGGCTGGGAGCTGGAGTTTAGGGATTGTGGAGCAATCCCAGGGCACAAGCTGCTGTTGACTGCAGAGAGACGGATCGAGGGGATGTGAGGGAGGAGATTGTGATGGGAAATGCCTGTGGAGGAAAGCCAGGCAGCCATGGAAGCAAGGCAATACTGCTGAGTACATGTAGGGGGTGGAGCCATCACCATAGTTTCTCTCTGTCCACACGCCCGCATTGGCAGCTTAACAATAGAGAGGCTGGCCCATCAAACACCTGACCACTGAACTACAGAGTAGGACCCTACCCAGGGTGCCTCTTTAAATGCCTGATGTGCCAATCTACAGAGTAGGACCCCATCCAGAGGGGCCCCCTCTATGTGCTGGGTGCACTGAACAACAGAGAAGGACCCCAGGCAAGGGAGCCCTTTAAGTGCCTGAATGGGTGGAGCTAAGGTGAAAGACTGGCCAAAGAGGCCTTCTGACCACCAGCTACAAGAGGCTCGAAAAAAAGACTCTGATAGGGCCATAACTCCTGTGGCAGAGGGAGTCCATGTCCCTAAACACTTGGTGCCACCAGGGTCCCTGCAAGCCAGGCAGCTGTGCCACCTGCACACTCAACTCTCACTGGGGCAGAGCTGCCATGGGCAAAAAAATGTCTTGCGTCTATGCACACAGGGTCACTTTGGTAGCATCTGGCTCTTTGCAACCCTGTAGACTGTGGCCTGCCAGGCTTCTCTGTCAGGGAGTGGGGTCCTCCTGGCAAGAATACTGGAGCATATTGGCCAACACTGGTTGCCATACCCTTCTAGAGCACTATATTTCCTGCTGCCCTAGCCGCCAACTCCCCTGAGTACCTGGTGCTGCCAGAACCCCTGCAACCCAAGCAGCTGCATCACCTCCACACATGGCCCTCACAGGGGCAAACCCAAGTCCTCCAGGGCAGCTCAGGAGCAAACCCCAGTGAACGACCCACATACTGAGGTAGAAATAAAACCACAGTTGAAACCCAGGGGCAGTCTGGCTAAGGAAGAAGACCCAAAACCTTCCCACCAGCTGTACAAGCTGCAGATTAAATCCACATGATCAACTAGGCAGACTCTGTGTCTGTGGAATATATAAAAGTTCATTGAAAGCACCCACAAAAGAAAATGCACTAGTTCTGATAGCTGTGGACATTGGAGGCAAGAACACACAGGAGTAGGACCAAATTAGAATCTGAGCTGCCCCCACAGCAAGTCCAGAGATCAGCACAGTGTTGGAGGTCATCCTAGGGAGGTGAGGTGGACTGTGACTTCCAGAAAGGGAAAGGACTCTGACAGCAGTGACTTAAGAAAAACACGTATTATTCTTGTCTTGACTTGTTCTGTAGATTCTTTTGGATTTATTTTTTCCATTTTCCCCCTCTGTTGTAGTTGTAATTTTATTGGCACTATGAAATCTGATTAAGTTTTCGAGCTATTTTTGTCCTCTCTCTCTCTTTTTTTTCCTCAGTCATATTTTTTGATTGTTGTTATAAACCTCTGCCTCTTTTGCAGTTCTGTGGAGTTTTCCTTTTATTTTTTTCCCTGTTTTTAATTTTTAAATCTATTATTTTTTTCTACATTTATTCCTTTTTTGCTTTTCCTACTGTTCTTTTCCCCTTGCTGTTAATATTTAATGTATATAAATCTTCTTTATCTATCTCTGTTTAATTTTGCATATCTATTCTTTCTTTCTTTCCTCTCAACATATGTTAGTTTTATTTTCATTGCTTTATTCCCCAATTGGCACCTTGCTTTAGTTTTGTTTTCCAATTTCTGCTTTAGTTAGTTTTGTTCTTAACTGCTGAATACAATTTTTGTTTTCCTTTGTTTGCTGGGTCAATCTACTGTACTTTATTTTTGTTGGACTGTTTTGACTTTGCCCATGGGTGTATATGTATATGTGTATATTACATTACTTTAATTGTTATTTGCCTGATTTTGTAACTGCCATTTGTCTGGGTCATCCTTGGTTTCTCGTTTTTGGATATTTGTTTTAATCTCACTTAATGTCATAACAAACCACTTGTGGAATCTTCATTCTGGACCAGAGATCAAACCCTGAGCCTTTGGAGTGGGAGCACTGACTCCAAGACCCTAGACTACCAGAGAACTAACCCTAGGGAGTATCAAATAGTGAGAACTCACACAAAGGAAACTACTGGAATACAAGACCTGGCATCACACAACCACCAGTAGTGCCCTGTGCAGGATGCCTCATCCATCTAAACAACAAACAAAACGAAAATACAAACCCAGTCATCAGCAGACAGGATTGCCACCTCACTCAGCCTTGCCCATCAGAGGAAAATCAAATAAATAAACAAAAACTCAGCACAAATCTCACCCTATAGGAAGCTTACACAAACCACTGGACCAACTTTCAGTTCAGTTCAGTTGCTCAGTTGTGTCCGACTCTTTGCGACCCCATGAGTCGCAGCATGCCAGGCCTCCCAGTCCATTGCCAACTCCCGGAGTTCACTCAGACTCGGGTCCATCAAGTCGGTGATGCCATCCAGCCATCTCATCCTCTGTCGTCCCCTTCTCCTCCTGCCCCCAATCCCTCCCAGCATCACAGTCTTTTCCAATGAGTCAACTCTTTGCATGAGGTGGCCAAAGTACTAAAGTTTCAGCTTTAGCATCATTCCTTCAAAAGAACACCCAGGACCGATCTCCTTTAGAATGGACTGGTTGGATCTCCTTGCAATCCAAGGGACTCTCAAGAGTCTTCTCCAACACCAGAGTTCAAAAGCATCAATTCTTCGGCACTCAATGTGATCCCTATCAAATTACCTATGGCATTTTTCACAGAACTAGAACAAAAATTTTCACAGTTCATATGGAAACACAAAAGACCCCAAATAGCCGAAGTAGCCTTGAGAAAGAAGAATGGAGCTGGAGGAATCAACCTTCCTGACTTCAGATTATACTACAAAGCTACAGTCATTGAAACAGTATGGTACTGGCACAAAAACAGAAATATAGACCAATAGAACAAGATAGAAAGTCCAGAAATAAGCCCATACTCCTATGGGTACCTTATTTTTGACAAAGGAGGCAAGAATATTACAATAGGGCAAAGACAGCCTCTTCAATAAATGGTGCTGGGGAAACTGGACAGCTGTGTGTAAAAGGATGAAATTAGAACACTTTCTAACACCATATATGAAGATAAACTCAAAGTGGATTAAAGACCTAAATGTAAGACCAGAAACTATAAAACTCTTAGAGGAAAACATAGAACACTCGATGACATAAATTAAAGCAAGATCCTCTATGACCTACCTCCTAGAGTAATGGAAATAAAAACAAAAATAAACAAGTGGGACCTGATTAAACTTAAAAGCTTTTGCACAGCAAAGGATACCATAAGCAAGGTGAAAAGACAACCCTCACAATGGGAGAAAATAATAGCAAATGAAACAACTGACAAAGGATTAGTTTCCAAAATATACAAGCAGCTCATATAATTCAATCCCAGAAAACAAACAACCCAATCAGAAAGTGGGGAAAAGACCTAAACAGACATTTCTCCAAAGAAGACATACACTTAGCTAACGAACACTTGAAAAGATGCTCAACATCATTTATTACTAGAGAAATGCAAATCACAACTACAATGAGATATCACCTCACACCAATCAGAATGGCTTTCATCAAAAAATCTACAGTAAATGTGGAGAGTGTGTGGAGAAAAGGAAATGCTCTTGCACTGTTGTTGGGAATGTAAATTGATATAGTCACTATGGAAGACAGTATGTAGATTCCTTAAAAAACTAGGAATAAAACCACCACTTGACCCAGCAATCCCACTCCTAGGCATATACCCTGAGGAAATCAAAACTGAAAAAGACACATGTATGCCATTGTTCATTGCAGCACTATTTATAATAGCTAAAACATGGAAGCAACCTAGATGTCCACTGAGAGATGAATGGATAAAGAGGTGTGGTACATACACACAATGGGCTATTACTCACCCATAAAAAGGAATACCTTTGAGTCACTTCTGATGAGGTGGATGAACCTAGAATCTATTATACAGGGTGAAGTGATTCAGAAAGAGAAGGATAAATATCATATTTTAAGACATATTTACAGAATCTAGAAAAATGATGCTGAAGAATTTATTTACAGGGCAGCAGTGGAGAAACAGACATAGAGAATAGACTTATGAACATGGGGAGAGGGGAGGAAAGGGTGAGATGTATGGAAAGAGTAACATGGAAACTTATATTACCGTATGTAAAATAGAGAGCCAAAAGGAATTTGCTATATGGCTCAGGAAGCTCAAACAGTGGCTCTGTATCAACCTAGAGGGGTGGGATGGGGAGGGAGATGGGATTGAGGTTCAAAAGGGAGTGGATATATGTATACCTGTGGCTGGTTCATGTTGAGGTTTGTCAGAAAACAACAAAATTCTATAAAGCAATTATCTTTCAATAAAAAAATAAAAAATAAATCTAAGATCATGGCATCTTGTCCCATCACTTCATGACAAATAGATGGGGGAAAATGGAAACAGTGACAGACTTACTTTTCTTGGGCTCCAAAATCACTGCAGATGGTGATGGCAGCCATGAAATTAAAAGACACTTGCTCCTTGGAAGAAAAACTATGAAAAACCTAGACAGCATATTAAAAGGCAAAGCTGTTACTTTGGTGACAAAGGTCCATCTAGTCAAAGCTATGGTTTTTCCAGCAGTCATGTAGGAATGTGAGAGTTGGACCATAACAAAAGATGAGCACTGAAGAACTGATGCTTTTAAACTGTGGTGTTGGAGAAGACTCCTGAGATTCCTTGGACTGCAAGGAAATCAAAGCAGTCAATCCTAAAGAGAATCAGTCCTGAATATTTATTGGATGGACTGATACTGAAGCTGAAACTCCAATACTTTGGCCACCTGATGCAAAGAACTGACTTATTGGAAAAGACCCTAATGCTGGGAAATATTGAAGGCAGGAAGAGAAGGCGCCAACAGAGGATGAGATGGTTAGATAGAATCACCAACTCAATGGACATGAGTTTAAGCAAGCTCTGGAAAATAGTGAAGGACAGGGAAGCCTGGCATGCTGCAGTTCATGGGGTCACAAAGAGTCAAACACAACTGAGTGACTGAATGGAACTGAACTAAAGGGTCGAATTGGTCTTTTAGTCATCCATTTATTAATTCAACACATGTTGAGTCTCTATATTTCAGGCACTATTCCCAAGCTTGCGATTATAGAGATAAACAAGATCGACCATCTTTTCTGGCTACCTTAGGACTTACTTTGTAGGGGATGCCATGACTTAAGAATGCTACCTGCTCTGCTTTGTGTAAAGACAATTGTGTTATTCAGATGTACAGCAAAGTGATTGTTTATGTATATATATAACTTTTCAGATTATTTTCTTTTATATGTTATTATAAGATATTGAATACAGTTCCCTGTGTTATATAGTAAATCCTTATTGCCTATTTTATTTATAGTAGTTTGTTAATTCCATATTCCTAACTTATCCCTAACACATTCCTAACTTATCCCTCCAGTGCTCTTGCCTGGAAAATCCCATGGATGGAGGAGCCTAGTAGGCTACAGTCCATGGGGTCTGTGAAGAGTCGGACACTACTGAGTGACTTCACTTTCACTTTCATGCATTGGAGAAGGAAATGGCAATCCACTCCTGTGTTCTTGCCTGGAGAATCCCAGGGACAGGGGAGCCTGGTGGGCTGCCATCTATGGGGTCACACAGAGTCGGACACGACTGAAGCGACTTAGCAGCAGCAGCAGCAACTTATCCCTAACCCCTCGCTTTCCCCTTGGTAATCATAAGTTTGTTTTCTATGTCTGTGAGTCTGTTTCCGTTTTGTATATCAATTCATTTTAATCTTATTTAGATTCCCTATATAGTGCTATCAGGCTTCCCTGGTGGCTCGGCTGTAAAGAACCTGTCTGACAATGCAGGGGGCGCAGGAGACGGCATTGATCCCTGGGTGGAGAAGTTCATCTGGAAGAGAGACGGCAACCCACCCCAGTACTCCCTCCCAGGAAATCCCGTGGACGGGAGAGGGCTATAGTCCACGGGGCCACAAAGAGGCAGACACGACTGAGCATGAGAATGATGATGATGGAATAGTGAGGTCATATGTTTGACTTTCTCTGCTTGACTAATTTCATTAGTATGATATTCTCTAGGTCCTTCCATATTGTTGCAAATACCAATGATTCATTCTTATATAATGGCTGAATAATATTCCATTCTGTGTGTGTGTATGTATATATACACAACATCTTCTTTATCCATTCATCTGTTGATGGACATTTAGGTTGCTCCCATGTCTTGGCTATTGTAAATAGTGCTACTATGAACATTGGGGTGCATGTATCTTTTCAAATTAAAGTTTTCTTTTTTCCTACATATATGGCCGGGAAAGGGATTGTTGGATTAAAATGTAGCTCTTTTTGCAGTTTTTAAGGAAGTTCCACATTGTTTTTCATAATGGCTGTATCAATGTAACATTCCAACACCGGTGTAGGAGGGTTCCCATTTCTCTGCACATAAATGCCGGTTCCCTTCAGCATTTATTATTTATTATTAAGGAAGTTTCATATTGTTTTTCATAATGGCTGCATCAATTTAACATTCCAACAACAATGTAGGAGGGTTCCCATTTCTCTACTCATAAATACTGATTCCCTCCAGCATTTATTATTTGCAGACTTTTTTTAGGACAGCCATTCTGACTGATGTGAAGTGATACCTCACTGTGATTTTGATTTGTATTTCTCTGAAATTAGTAATGTTCATCTTTTTGTGTGCCTGTTGACCATTTGTATGTCTTCTTTGGAGAAATATCTATTTAGACCTTCTCCCCACTTTTTGATTGGGTTGTTTGGGGGTTTTCTTGTAATTTAAAAAACTTTTTATACAATTGTAAAGGTTATACTTCACTTATAGTATAGAAGAACCAGCTCTTTTCAGTTCCAGTAAGGTCTATATTTTTATTCCAAGCTGCATCCTAGACCCTTCAAATAGCTGAGAAAACGCTACAAGTGAGAGTTCATTCTATTATGAGTAGACCATCACTGTTTGCCATAAACAATATCAGAACCTGATGGGAAATCTAACACAAAAAATGTTCCTGTGGACAGCAGTATATGTGATTGTGAAGAAATATTGGCTGAATTAGATTATTCATGAAAAGTTAATCAAAATATTCCTTCCCTCTTCTATGACTGACTTTTGCATCCATAGATGTATGGATTGACTCCAGAAATAAAAAGTGCCAAAGTAGCACTATCTTATACAATTTTGTTACCTAAAAGAAACTTAAATATAGCTCTTGTATCCAGATTTTTTTTTTAATGGTACATTAGGTGAAATCCAGACATCAGCAAAAGTCATATGAATTAGGCACTTAGAAGCCTTACCGGTTCTCACTCAACACTACAAAGACTGTGTGTCAAAGAGAATGGCTGCAAATTAAAGCTGACACACAGCAGCTGTGACTATGGCCAATCTCTAAGCCTAATCTGTTTCCTTGTCTTTCAGTTAAGCTCAGTGATGCGATCCATAAATCCAGATAGTTACAGCTCCTAGACAGACTAGTGTTTTTTTCTGGTCTGTGTAATTTCCTCCAGATAGCATGGCTGTTAGTTCAATGTTACTATGGTCACATTTCCCCCAATCCAGTGATTGCCACCTTTGCTAGTGTGGTTCAACTCTGAACGCTCCCCTGAGCCCTTCTTCCTGCCTGCCAGGATGCCCCCGGGGTCACAGCTGCCTATGTCCATTGCAGAGTGTGGTCTCAGGCCTGGGGGAGGCCATGGTCTTCTCTGCGGAGTGTCATTTTCTTCAGGACCTACAGCCCTTGAGGAAGCACTTTGCCATCTACGTTTGTTTTGTGTTGGATCAAATCAGTGAATAAGTGAAGGACTTCTTCAAATTTCTCTCTTTCTACCTGTCTTTTTTCCCCATTGAACACCTCCCCAAACTTTGGCCTCCTACCCACCCCCCCACCCCCATTTACCTCTTCTGCCATTTCTCCTTTATCCTTCTGTCTTGT
>SJYT01020297.1:162861-185160 GCA_006410635.1 Cephalophus harveyi | reverse complement strand
TGCTTTAAACCTCCCTTTACAGCCCGCAGTCTCTAAGGTAACACACTGATGAGGAATAACTGTCAAACAGCATGAAGATATTTAATGATGGTTTAAAAAGAGCTTGGGAATAAAGTCGTATGAGAAATTTGTTACATATTTAATTTAGGAAAGATTGTTACAGCATCAGGGGAGGAAAGGAAGAAAATATATTGCTCCCCATAAAAACGCAGTAAAAGATAAAGCACAAACAGCCCCTCTGTTATGTTGAAATATTATCGTTCTGTGATTAAACGGAGGCAGCAAGGTGGTTTCTGTTCAGCACTTGTGCCAGGGAGGCGTGGGGGAGGGAAAAAGGCATTGAGGTTGTAGGTTTGAATCTTTCCTAGAGCTCCGAGGAAACTAAAACACAGACAAAGCACAGTGGCACAGGGATTCTGAAGGTCTTCAGAGGAGGAGTGTTAGTAGTTGGTGAGACAGATGGGCCATGAAATGAACTTATATTTCAGACCATTTTAACACCTATTTGTTTTCTTAAGTTTGACAGCAGTAACAAGAAGCAAGGTCACATTGTTATTATTATTTTTATTATTTTTCAATGTACAAAGCCTAATATTATGTCTCTTTATCCTGGGAATCTGAGAAAAGAACCATCTTGCAAATGTCAGCCTGGAATGTCCAGACAGCTCTATCAATTTTGACTCAGTTCTTTAGCACATTCCCTAGCCTTAATCTTCCTGGCGGCTCAGAGGTTAAAGCGTCTGCCGGGAATGCAGGAGACCTGGGTTCGATCCTTGGGTTGGGAAGATCCCCTGGAGAAGGAAATGGCAACCCACTCCAGTACTCTTGCCTGGAGAATCCCATGGAGGGAGGAGCCTGGTAGGCTACAGTCCATGGGGTCGCGAAGAGTCGGACACGACTGAGCGACTTCACTTAAGAGGGTGGATGGCACTTGTGTGTGAGGCTTCAGAAAGTGGCAGGCATTTCCTCCTTCATCACTCATTTGGACTACTGAACCTGGGATCAATAAATATTCCATTACTGCATTATTTGTGGCCAACTATAAACAATTTCTATCGTTAAATCTTTGCCTTTTAGTTGTCCCTCATTAGCAAGGGATCAAATTTCAGATCCCAGTCTGGGTCATGCCCAGAATTAAAGAAAAGCAATGTATGAGAATGTTTATCCACATGTGTATTTATATTTTATATCAAAAT
Organism: Cephalophus harveyi; assembly: GCA_006410635.1. NCBI lineage: Eukaryota > Metazoa > Chordata > Mammalia > Artiodactyla > Bovidae > Cephalophus > Cephalophus harveyi. Next base: position 183,964 of record SJYT01020297.1, on the reverse strand, counting down.
AGTTACATAATGAAGAGTATTCTTGTATCTAATAGTTTCATAGTGTTGCAGTTTTAAAAGTCACCTTAAACTTCATTTTAGATGATATGGTGACGTGGGAAAAGCACTGGATGGTGCTTAGGTGAGTTTGGGTTCTTACTGTGTTTATTTCTGTCTCTAATAACCAGTTGTGTGATCTGCAAAGTAGGTCATTTGCCCCAATTTATTTATTTGTAAAATGAATGGATTGGAGTGGGTGATGCTTACGTTTCTCTCTAGCTCCTACATTCAGTGAGTAGAAGAGGATTGTAGGAAGGTGTGGTAGATGACATGTAGAAATAGGAAGTTACCAGAAAAACATGGAAGAAATCACTTACTTTAGTTGCTTTAGGGGGTGAAAAGTGCAAGTGTGACGTGCAATGTATATGTTCTAACATGGCTTTAAATTTTGGTTCAGTTCAGTTCAGTCGCTCAGTCATGTCTGACTCTTTGCGACCCCATGAATCGCAGCATGCCAGGCTTATACTTGTATTATTTTTGAAATTAAAAAATTAAAAAAGCACATCTGTCACACTGTGTTGACTGCATTTACATAGCATCCTTTGCTGATGTTCAGTATTCATATTAGAACAGGGTTAATGAATGTTGTATTAAATCAGAGTGCCCCCTGGAAGTTCCGCATTGGTTGTGAATGTTATTTGATTGACTCTTGCCTTGTAAAGAGGCAATTCTACCTGAGAGAATACAAGTTGAATCAGACTTACAAGGTTGCCCGCAAGCAGGAGACAATGGAAGATAAGTTTTATTTAGTACGTATTGTTGTTTTTGTTTTGTCTTGCTACTGTTTTGCTTTTGAGGGGGATTGAATGCTTTATGGCATTCTGCTGTACTTTACCAGAGTCCTCACCACCTGGCCTCCTCTGCTTGACCTCTGTCCCCTGGAGGTTTAAATGGGTAGCATCCAGCCCCAGGAAATGTTGAGCCAGGGGACAGTTACCGAGCAGCAGTCACACGCCAGGTGCAGTGAATGGCACTGGGGATAACTCTTGAGGAGACATCTAGGATCAGCTGCTCCCAGGGGAGCTCCTGTTCTAGTGAGGAACACTGGCACCAACATCTTTTCACAAATACTTAAATAATGACGAGTGCGTGAAGGAGCCCTGCAGCGTTCTGAGCCTGAGTCTAACCAGGGAATCTGATTACATCTGAGAGCAAAGGAGGGCTTTCCCCAAGGAAAACATTTTTAAGCTGGGACCTGAAATACAAGTAGAAACCATTCGGTGGAGAATGAATTTTGAATGAGAGATGAAGGCATGGAGGTGGTGAGTATGTAAGTTTGAAAATGAAGACACTGGTCAGTTCAGTTCAGTCCAATCAAGTTGTGTCCAACTCTTTGTGACCCCGTGAACTGCAGCACACCAGACTTCCTTGTCCATCATCAACTCCCAGAGCTTGCTCAAACTCGTGTCCATCGAGTGGGTGATGCCATCCAATCATCTCATCCTCTGTCATCCCATTCTCCTCCCACCTTCAATCTTTCCCAGCATCAGGATCTTTTCCAGTGAGTCAGTTCTTCACATCACGTGGCCAAAGTATTCAAGTTTCAGCTTTAGTATCAGTCCTTCCAATGAATATTCAGGACTGATTTCCTTTAGGATGGACTGGTTGGATCTCCTTGCAGTCCAAGGGACTCTCAAGAGTCTTCTCCAACACCACAGTTCAAAAGCATCAATTCTTCACACTCAGTTTTCTTTATAGTCCAACTCTCACATCCATACATGACTACTGGAAAAAAACATAACTTTGACTAGATGGACCTTTGTTAGCAAAGTAATGTCTCTGCCTTTTAATATGCTGTCTAGGTTGGTCAAAGCTTTTCATCCAAGAAGCAAGCGTCTTTTAATTTCATGGCTTCAGTCACCATCTGCAGCGATTTTGGAGCCCCAAAAATAGTCTGTCACTGTTTCCATTGCTTCCCCATCTATTTGCCATGAAGGATGGGACTGTTGCCATGATCTTTGTTTTCTGAATGTTACATTTTAAACCAAATTTTCACTCTCCTCTTTCACTTTCATCAATTCCTTCAATTCCTCTTTGCTTTCTGCCATAAGGGTGGTGTCATCTGCATACTTGAAGTTATTGATATTTCTCCCTGCAATTTTGATTTCAGCTTGTGCTTTATCCAGCCCAGCATTTCTCATGATTTACTCTGCATAGAAGTTAAATAAGCAGGTTGACAATATACAGCATTGATGTATTCCTTTCCCAATCTGGAACCAGTCCATTCCACATCCAGTTTTAACTGTTGTTTCTTGACCTGCATACAGATTTCTCAGGAGGCAGGTAAGGTGGTCTGGTATTCTGATCTCTTGAAAAATTTTCCATAATTTTTTGTGATTCATAGTCAAAGGCTTTGGCATAGTCGATAAAGCAGAAGTAGTTTTCTTTTTGGAAATCTCTTGCTTTTTCTATGATCCAACCAATGTTGACGATTTGATCTCTGGTTTCTTTACCTTTTCTAAATCCAGTCTGAACATCTGGAAATTCACGGTTCATGTACTGTTGAAGCCTGACTTGGAGAATTTTGAACATTACTTTGCTAGCATGTGAAATGAGTGCAATTGTATGGTAGTTTGAACATTCTTTGGCATTGTCTTTCTTTGGGATTGGAATGAACACTGACCTTTTCCAGTCCTGTGGCCACTGCTGAGTTTCCAAATTTGCTGGCATATTGAGTACAGCACATTAACAGCATCATCTTTTAGGATTTGAAACAGTTCATTTGGAATTCCATCACCTTAACTATCTTTATTATTTGTAGTGATGCTTCCTACAGCCCACTTGACTTTGCATTCCAGGATGTCTGGCTCTAGGTGGTTGATCACACCAATGTGGTTTTCTGGGTCATGAAAATCTCTTTTGTATAGTTCTTCTGTGTATTGTTGCCACCTCTTCTTAATATCTTCTGCTTCTATTAGGTCCATACCATTTCTGTCCTTTATTGTACTCATCTTTGCAAGAAATGTTCCCTTGATATCTCTAATTTTCTTGAAGAGATCTCTGGTCTTTCCCATTCTATTGTTTTCCTCTATTTCTTTACATTGATCACTGAGGAAGGCTATCTTATCTCTCCTTGCTATTCTTTGAAACTCTGCATTCAGATGGGTATATCTTTCCTTTTCTCCTTTGCCGTTCACTTCTCTTATTTTCTCAGCTATTTGTAAGGCCTCCTCAGACAGTCATTTTGCATTTTTGCATTTCTTTTTCTTGGGGATGGTCTTGATCACTGCCTTCTGTACAATGTCATGAACCTCTGTCCATAGTTCTTGAGGCACTCTGTCTATCAGATCTAATCCCTTGAATCTATTTGTCACTTCCACTGTATAATTGTAAGGGATTTCATTTAGGTCATACATAAATGGTCTAGTGGTTTTCCCTACTTTCTTCCATTTAAGTCTGAATTTGGCAATAAGGAGTTCATGATCTGAGCCACAATCAGCTCCCAGTCTTGTTTGCTGACTATATAGAGCTTTTCCACCTTCGGTGCAAATAATAAAATCAGTCTGATTTTGGTATTGACCAACTGGTAATGTCCATGTGTAGAGTCTTTTCTTGTGTTGTTGGAAGAGGGTTTTTGCTATAACCAGTGTGTTCTCTTGGCAAAACTCTGTCAGCCTTTGCCCTGCTTCGTTTTGTACTTCAAGGCCAAATTTGCTTGTTATGCCAGGTATCTCTTGACTTCCTGCTTTTGCATTCCTGTCCCCTATAATGAAAATGACATCTTTTTTGGAGTGTTAGTTCTAGAAGTTTTTGTAGATCTTCATAAAACTGTTCAATTTCAGCTTCTTTGGCTTTTGTGATTGGGGCATAGACTTGGACTACTGTGATATTGAATGGTTTGCCTTGGAAATGAACAAAGATCATTCTGTCATTTTTGAGACTGCACCCAAGAACTGTATTTTGGACTATTTGTTAACTATGAGGACTACTCCATTTCTTCTAAGGGATTCTTGCCCACAGTAGTAGATTAATGGTCATCTCAGTTAAATTCACCCATTCCAGTCCATTTTAGTTCACTGATTCCTAAAATGTTGATGTTCACTCTTGCCATCTCCTGTTTGACCTCCAATTTACCTTGATTCATGTACCTAACATTTTCAGGTTCATATGCAATATTGTTCTTTACAGCATTGGACTTTACTTCCATCACCAGTCATTTCCACAGTGGGGTGTTGTTTTTGCTTTGGTTCCTTCTCTTCATTCTTTCTGGAGTTATTTCTCCACTCTTCTCCAGTAGCATATTGGGCACCTACTGACCTGGGGAGTTCATCTTTCAGTGTTCTATCTTTTTGCCTTTTCATACTGTTCATGGGTTTCTCAAGGCAAGAATACTGAAGTGGTTTGCCATTCTCTTCTCCAGGGGACCATGTTTTGTCAGAACTCTCCACCATGACCCATCTATCTTGGGTGGCTCTACATGGCATGACTCATTGTTTCTTTGAGTTAGAAAAGCTGTGGTCCATGTGATCAGTTTGATTAGTTTTCTGTGATTTTGGTTCTCATTCTGTCTGCCCTCTGAGGGATAAGGATAAGAGGCTTATGGGAGCTTTCTGATGGGGGAGACTAACTTGGGGGGAAACTGGGTCTTGCTCTGATGGGCGGGGCCATGCTCAGTAAATCTTTCATCCAATTTTCTGTTGATGAGAGGGCTGTTTTCTCTCCCTGTTGTGTGACTTGAGACCAAACTATGGTGGAGGTAATTAAGATAATGGCCACCTCCTTAAAAAGGTCCCATGCATGTACTGCTGCACTCAGTGCCCCCAACCCTTCAGCAGGCAACTGCCAACCCATGCCTCCACTGGAGACTCCTGGACACTCACAGGCAAGTCTGGGTCAGTCTCTTGTGGGGTCACTGCTCCTTTCTCCTGGATTCTGGTGTGCACAAGGTTTTGTTTGTGCCCTCCAGGAGTCTGTTTCCCCAGTCATGTGTAAGTTCTAGTGGCTCAATAGTGGGGTTAATGGTGACCTCCTCCAAGAGGGCTTATGCCACACCCAGGTCTGCCATACCCAGATCTGCTGCCCCTGCAGCAGGCCACTGCTGACCCACACCTCTTCAGGAGACACTCAAATACTCAAAGGCAGGTCTTGCTTAGTCTCTGTGGCATCTTCTGGTGTGCACAAGGTTTTGTTTGAGTGCTCTGAGCATCTCTAGCAGGTATGGGAGCTTACTCACCCAAGATGGTGGAGTAGAAAGATGTGTGTTCATCTTTTCCTTCAAGAACTCCAAAATTACAACCATTGACAGGAGAATGTTGGATCCCACCAAAAAGAGATACCCCAAATCCAAGGGCAAAGGAGAAGCCCCAGCAATATGGTTCAGTTCAGTTCAGTTCAGTCGCTCAGTCGTGTCCGACTCTTTGCGACCCCATGAATCGCAGCACGCCAGGCCTCCCTGTTCATCACCATCTCTCGGAGTTCACTCAGACTCACATCCATCGAGTCAGTGATGCCATCCAGCCATCTCATCCTCGGTCGTCCCCTTCTCCTCCTGCCCCCAATCCCTCCCAGCATCAGAGTCTATGGTAGGAGGGTCAAAATTGCATTTAGAATCAAACCCCATACCTGCCAGAGATGCTCGGAGGGCTCAAACAAAACCTTGTGCACCCATTGTTTCCCCTGAAACTTGTGTCTTGCCCCTTACTCAACTTTCCCATTTAGGTCCATGAGTGATTCACAGATTCTCTCAGGTATGTGGGCCAGCAAACTCACCCTGCACAGCTCTCCAGTCTCCAGACCCCAGTCTCTCCTCCTGTGGAATGTGTTGCCTTCTTCCACTTCCTTTCCTTTCTTCTTGCTCCCACTCTTCTGAGGCCTTTGCGCCTCTCTAGTGGTCTTTCACAGTGGAGTCTGAACTACTGTCTTTGCCTGGAGAGGCCTCCATTCCCCTTTCTCCATACCAAGTTTCACATGCATCTTTCTGAAGCACTTCTTCAGGTAGGCTGACCCTTTCAGTGGATGTCTTTGGCCTCTTGTCACCTAAAGAACAAAGGCTTAACCTCTTAATCTTCCTCTAAGGTCCTATACAACCATGGGAGCTTAAGTCCTTATTTCCCACCTGAGTTCTTCAACATGGACAGACTGGAGAACACAATCTGGTATCATGGTGAGCATTTTGAAAGAAAACACAGGGTAACAAAAACATACATTTGGGAGAAGGACATAATTCTTTTACTCTAATATCCTAGTCTGACTGAACTTTCTTTTTGTATGTTCCTTTTGCTTATATGCACATACACCTAACACATATTCATTAAGTGTAGTAGACCTTTGAATTCTGCTTATTATACCTTGTAGTGTATTAGATTTTCCAAGATGACTGCGGCATGATCTTCCATTCATCATGCTGTTCTTCTAATATGACATTTACACTCCTTCTATCAAGGAGAAATGATTACATTCACTCCCTTTGTGTTTTTGAATCTGGATTGGTCTGAGACTATAGCCAAAGTTATGCTACGCAGTTTCTGGATATTAGGTCTTGAAAAACAATGTGGCTTCTGCATAGATTTCTTGGGGTGCTTCCTAGGTGGTGCTAGTGGTAAAGAATCTGCCTGCCAGTGCAGGAAATGCAAGAAACCTGAGTTTCATCCCTGGATTGGGAAGATCCCCTGGAGTGGGAAATGGCAACCCACTCCAGTATTCTTGCCTGAGAAATCCCATAGACAGAGGAACATAGTGGGTTACAGTCTACAGGGTCACAAAGAGTCAGACACGGCTGAGCAACCAAGCACTTGCTTTTGAAATACAGGTCCTGTGTCGTGAGGATGCAGGGCATACGTGGAGAAGCCATGTGGAGAGGCCATGTGTACATGTTATGGGCAAGAGCCTTATATGAGGTCTCAGTCCACCGCCAGCATTAACTGTGGCCTCACTAAACTTGTCAGTGAGGAAGCCTTGGAAATATTCTAGCACCAGCTACTGGCTGCCTGCAACCACCTAAGAGACCCACAGAAAGAGCTGTCTGGCTGAGCCCAGTCAACCTAAAGAATAATGAAAAAGTGATTGTTGTTGTAAGCCACTTAGTTTTGGGATGCTTAATTATTACAGCAATAGATACTATAAACCAGTAAAATGTAGGTGTAATTTTAAATTAGAGCTTATCCTAAGAAAAAATTTCAAGGACTTCCCTGGTGATTTAGTGGTTGAGAGTCTGCTTACCAATGCAAGGGACACAGTTTTGATCTCTGGTCTGGGAAGATTCCACATGCGGTAGGGGTGGCTGAGTCCATGAGCTATGACTATGCAGCCCATTCTCCCTCGAGCCTGTGCTCTGCAGCAAGAGAAGCCAGCATAATAAGCTGTGCACCCACAACTAGAGAGTATCCCCTGCTCACCACAACTAGAGCAAGCCTGCTTGCACAGCAATGGGGACCCAGCACAGTCAAAAAGAAATTCGTAAAAAAAAAGAAAAAGTTTCAAAAGGCACAAGAAATGCTTTATTTCAAATATGCCAGCATTATATGTAACCTGAAAATTATGGGGAAGGAAAACCAGATGTCTAATTTTTGTTTCATTTTTGCATATCTTGCTTTTTACTGCTTAGCTTATCAACTCCTTGAAGGCAGGGATGATTTTTTAAACTTGACACAAAGTACATTCCTCTATATTATGTTATTTTTTGATAGGATGATATATTCTATAAAAATTTATTTATGATTTATTTTCATAACTTTTCAAGGGACCTTAAAATTCTTACATTGTACTCTTTCAAAGCCTTGTCTCAATTTATGGGTGAGGTTAAGTCTTGCTTTAAGGTCACAGAGGTATGAAGTGGTAGCACTGGGTCAGACTTCCTAACTTTAATCCTGGGATGTCTTTCACTCCACCAGAGGGGCTCTTTGTTTTCAGTTTGTTTTTTTTTTCCTCACAATACTTGTAGGAACATATTGGATATTCCTGTGGTCCAGGATGGCTTTGTCTTGCTCTGTAGTTTTGATGTGTTTTTGAATAGCCTTGCTGACGCTCTATAGAATTCAACAGCTCAATACAGGAGTCAAAATGGGAAAAGTGGCCATTGACCTTGCTGGGGGTTATATTTTAGGCTTAGCGATAATGCATCAGAAATGTTCCACCCTGGACTGCCTTAAGTTTTCTTGTGAAATACAAAGATGGCTAGTTACTATGGTATAGTAATAACTGATCATTGCAAAGACTGAGAATAAAAGAAAGAATACAAAAGCACCAGCTGTAGAGTCAGGCAAACCTGGATTAGAAGCCTGACTCTTGTTACAATTTCTGTGACTTTGAACCAGAGGATGAGATGGTTAGACAGCATCACCAACTCAATGGACATGAATCTGAACAAACTCCAGGAGATAGTGGAAGACAGAGGAGCCTGTGTGGTGCAGTTCATGAAGTTGCAAAGTGTCAGACACGACTTAGTGATGGAGCAACAACAGCACCTGACCTCTCAAAGCTTCAGTTTCCTCACCTCTTAAGTGGAAAACACCCTCACTGGGTGCTGAGAGGAAAAACATGAGATGATGTATATAAAATCCTATCCATAATGCATTGCTCTTAATAAACAGTGAATATTTAGGAATTTTTCATATACAACTGGTGGCTCAGATGGTAAAGAATCTGCCTGCAATGAGGGGGACCCAGGTTCTATCCCTGGGTCGGGAACATTCTCTGGAGAAGGGAATGGCAACCCACTCCAGTATTCTTGTCTGGAGAATCCCATGGACAGAAGAGCCCAGCGGGCTATGGTCCATGGGGTTGCAAAGGGTCACACATGACTGAGCGGTGAACACATTTTCATATACAACAGAAAAAAGACTTTAGTAGTTTATCATATATTTAACAGCCATTTTAGTTAAACATTTTTGTTTTAAATATGAGCTTAAATATCACATGTAACTATCTAGATTCTCACTCAAGGTTTTTGTGTGACCTTGGGCAGCAAATCACTTTGTAACTCTGGGCCACAAGGAAGATTTGGCTAAGAATTTCCAAGATCCCTATTTTCTGAATTTAAAACTGTGAGTTTTAAATAGTAACTTTTATATAACATTAAACCATTTTGGGTTTGTCAATCTTCTAATTGGTTTCCTTATAATTATCACTTAGTTTGTCTTTCAAATACTGGGAGACCTTCCACCATTCTCGTATTTGATCTGATTTGCTAACAGTTGGAAGATGTTTACCCTCTGCAAACATTTCATTAGTAATGGCCACAATCTTTACAGTATCATTGCATATTTGCTAAGAATTCAATCGTTTTTCCATTCTCATGGTGTGACTTTCAGTTGGGCAGTGCATTTTAGAAGATTTAAGAAGCTATTTTTAAGGTCATGCTGGCTTTCTGCTGGTGATGTCCAGCCTTGTCTACCAAATAGTGTGCCTGTCACCTTTATTTATTTAGTTGCAATTAGATAAACTAAAATCACATATGACATGTGTGATTTATAGGGGTTACCATTTGCAAAGTTATAATATCAATAATCCTATAAGTTTATTATATTATGTTATAGTATCAGTAATCTTATAAATTTGATATTATTTTCCCCATTACAGATGAAAAACTAAGCCTCAGTTTATAATTTGTAAATATAGATAAACAGTAATGAGTAATTTCAGAGCTGAGTCTCTAAACCTTGTCATGGTTCTGGAGATGGCCCATTCTGCTTTCTTATATGGTTCCTTGTTGGAGAGATTCAGGGACAATCATGATATATAGGTTGAGGAGAAAAATGCTAGTATCTCTAAATATCTCCCTTGATTATAAATGAACATATCAGAAAAGTAGAAGTGGGCATATGTCAGAAACATAACTAGAGGGTGATCAGGGAAAGAACAATCTCTAAAAATGATAACTTTCAATAATTAAAAAAAGTTAATATTACAGTTGTCAAAACTATGATGAAGATATTTCAGAGGTTGAACTGGCAGTAACACCAGAGACACTAAGAGAAGGTGGTAAAAGTGTACTTCTGCCTTTTTTCCATCTTCAGACCCTACAGACCCCACCTTCTGGCTTGTGCCTGCCCTGTCACTCCAAAGCTAGATCTGTACAACCTAACTACACCTCTGGGTTGAGTGACTGGCAGAGTAGAAGTGTAATTATTCTAGTATGATAAATCAGAGCAATGTGATAAGTGCAGGGTAAGGGTAATTAAGCAACACAGGGAAAATTGCTATGGCCAAGGGGTAGGAGACTTCTCTGAGTTTCAGTTCCCTTTCATCTCGCTGTCTATGATGTAACAGTAAAATGTGTCCTACTGATTATAAAGTGAGACTAGACATCAGTCCTGAGATTGATGCTGCTGAATATGCTCATATGTAACATCAGATCTAAGCCTTATATTTACTTAGCCAGGAATTAGAAATTGGAAAAGCTCATCTCATAAGTGATATTGTATTGGTTGCTCAGTCATTTATGACTCTTTGCAACCCAATGGTCTATGGTCCACCAGACTCCTCTGTCCAAGGAATTTCCCAGGCAAGGATACTGAAGTGGGTTGCCATTACCTTCTCCAATAAGAGATAGTACTTACCGTGAAAACCAGAATGAACTTCCTGTCTTCTCACATGTATCTTCATAAGGAAGAGCTGTGGGATGCAATATGGATTTGAGAGTTCAGAAAGACATGGAAAGGCAGATTGAGAATTAACTGAAAGATGTACATAGAATGAGTAGTGGGAACCAGAGCAGCTTTGTTGAGTAGTTAGGACGCTAATGCATTTTTCACACCATTTCTAGTCTTTGTAATAGCCCTGAAATTGACAGACATGGAAGTTTGGGTTCAAGCAGATTAAGAAATGTGCTTAAGGACCCTTAGTAATAACCAAGAGAACCCCCTTTTTTTTTTCACCATAGAAGCAGGCATGGATTGGTAGGGGGAGTCTCTTGACTAAAGAGTAGGGTTGAAACTTCAGTACTTTGGCTACCTCATGCAAAGAGTTGACTCATTGGAAAAGACTCTGATGCTGGGAGGGATTGGGGGCAGGAGGAGAAGGGGATGACAGAGGATGAGATGGCTGGATGGCATCACTGACTCAATGGATGTGAGTCTGAGTGAACTCCGAGAGATGGTAATGAACAGGGAGACCTGGCGTGCTGCGATTCATGGGGTCACAAAGAGTCGGACACGACTGAGTGACTGAACTGAACTGAGAGGCCATCTACCTCCCTCTCACCTTATGGCAGGCCTTAGTAAAGATAAAGAAAAGGTAACAAAAGTGAAAATTTTGAAGGGGTTGGAAAATTTGAGAAGGAGCATAGAATATTGGCTGTTGGAAATCTCTGACTTAAGTGTTTTGATTAGATTGTTGGGTTGTAAGCTTTGTGGCTTCTGCAAGAGTGAACTCCTTAAATACTTTTCAAGTGAGGTGAGTCCTGGGTGACTGATTTCTTTGGGGCTAGGAAGCTTCTGGCAAGACAGTCCTGCTTGTTTCTGTAGAGCAGAATAGGTCCAAAGGCAAGGGAGGCTGGAGCATCTGCTTGGGGCAATTCCAGTGCAAGTTCTAAAGAGAGAGAGTGTGCTACTTAATTCACCAGGTGGAAACCTGGGACTCAAGACAGATGCTTTGTCTGGGACTAAAGCACTGGTGTTAGCTCTGCCTGTAAAAACTGAGATGTGGTGTGGACTAGGTGGAATGAGGCATCCTAGCTCTGGCTACATTTATTTTAAAGTGTATATTTTTAAAAGCGGTATTTTTCAGAGAACTAGAACAAATAATTTCATGATTTGTATGGAAATACAAAAAACCTTGAGTAGCCAAAGCAATCTTGAGAAAGAACAATGGAACTGGAGGACTCAACCTGCCTGACTTCAGTCTCTACTACAAAGCCACAGTCGTCAAGACAGTATGGTACTGGCACAAAGACAGAAATATAGATCAATGGAACAAAATAGAAAGCCCAGAGATAAATCCACACATCTATGGACACCTTATCTTTGACAAAGGAGGCAAGAATATACAATGGAGAAAAGACGATCTCTTTAACAAGTGGTGCTGGGAAAACTGGTCAACCACTTGTAAAAGAATGAAACTAGATCACTTTCTAACACCATACACAAAAATAAACTCAAAATGGATTAAACATCTAAACGTAAGACCAGAAACTATAAAACACATAGAGGAGAACATAGGCAAAACACTCTCTGACATAAACCACAGCAGGATCCTCTATGACCCATCTCCCAGAATATTGGAAATAAAAGCAAAAATAAACAAATGGGACCTAATTAAAATTAAAAGCTTCTGCACAACAAAGGAAACTATAAGCAAGGTGAAAAGACAGCCTTCAGAATGAGGGAAAATAATAGCAAATGAAGCAATGGACGAAGAATTAATCTCAAAAATATACAAGCAACTCCTGAAGCTCAGTTCCAGAAAAATAAATGACCCAATCAAAAAGTGGGCCAAAGAACTAAACAGACATTTCTCCAAAGAAGACATACAGATGGCTAACAAACACATGAAAAGATGCTCAACATCACTCATTATCAGAGAAACGCAAATCAAAACCACAGTGAGGTACCATTTCACACCAGTCAGAATGACTGCTATCCAAAAGTCTACAAGCAATACATGCTGGAGAGGGTGTGGAGAAAAGGGAACCGTCTTACACGTTGGTGGGAATGCAAACTAGTACAGCCACTATGGAGAACAGTGTGGAGATTCCTTAAAAAACTACAAATAGAACTGCCTTATGACCCAGCAATCCCACTGCTGGGCATACACACCGAGGAAACCAGAATTGAAAGAGACACATGTACCCCAATGTTCATGGCAGCACTGTTTATAATAGCCAGGACATGGAAACAACCTAGATGTCCATCAGCAGATGAATGGATAAGAAAGCTGTGGTACATATACACAATGGAGTATTACTCAGCCTCAAAAAGAATTCATTTGAATCTGCTCTAATGAGATGGATGAAACTGGAACCTATTATACAGAGTGAAGTAAGCCAGAAAGAAAAACACCAATACAGTATACCGACACATATATATGGAATTTAGAAAGATGGCAATGATGACCCTGTATGCGAGACAGCAAAAGAGACACAGATGTATAGAACAGTCTTTTGGACTCTGTGGGAGAGGGCAAGGGCGGGATGATATGGGAGAATGACATTGAAACATGTAAATTATCACATGTGAAATGAATCGCCAGTCCAGGTTCAATTCATGATACAGGGTGCTCGGGTCTGGTGTACTGGGATGACCCAGAGGAATGGGATAGGGAGGGAGGTGAGAGGGGGTTTCAGGATGGGGAACACATGTACACCCATGGAAGTTTCATGTCAATGTATGGCAAAACCAATACAATATTGTAAAGTTAAAAAATAAATTAATTGATTTAAAAAAAATAAAAAGGGAAGATACAGAAAAGGATATTCAGTTGTATAGATTCAGATTATATTGACTCATGTGCATTCTCTATGGTATAATCAACATAAAATAGTTGTTATATACACAGACATAAGCTATAATAATTTAACACTCATTTGGCATGTGACCTATAATATATGTATTTTAAATGTGGACTGTTTATTCAGTTGGGACTTCCCAGGTCCACTAAAGAACCCATTTGCCAGTGAAGGAGATGTTCAGTCCCTGGATTGGGAAGATCCCCTGGAGGAAGGTATGGCAACCCACTCCAACATTCTTGCCTGGAGAATCCAATGGACAGAGGATCCTGGTGGGCTACCATCCATGGGATCGAAAGAGTTGGACACGACTGAAGTGACTTAGCATGCACACGTTTATTCAGTTATAAAAATAATCTCAAGATAATGAGAAAACAAGCCACAGACTAGGCGAAAATATTTGCAAAAGACATATCTGATCAAGTACTATTACTCAAAATATACAAAATATTTTTAAAACTCAATAATTAGAAAATAATCTGATTAAAAATTTGGGAAAGCTGTAAACAGACATCTCACCAAAATATAAAGATGGCTAATAATCATATGAAAAGATGCTCCGAATCAGAAGTCATCAGTTCAGTTCAGTTCAGTTGCTCGGTCATGTCCGACTCTTTGTGACCCCATGAATCACAGCACGCCAGGCCTCCCTGTCCATCACCAACTCCTGGAGTTCACTCAGATTCACATCCATCGAGTCAGTAATGCCATCCAGCCATCTCATCCTCGGTCGTCCCCTTCTCCTCCTGCCCCCAATCCCTCCCAGCATCAGAGTTTTTTCCAATGAGTCAACTCTTCACATGAGGTGGCCAAAGTACTGGAGTTTCAGCTTTAGCATCATTCCTTCCAAAGAAATCCCAGGGCTGATCTCCTTCAGAATGGACTGGTTGGATCTCCTTGCAGTTCAAGGGACTCTCAAGAGTCTTCTCCAACACCACAGTTCAAACGCATCAATTCTTCAGCGCTCAGCCTTCTTCACAAGTCATCAGAGAAATGCAAGTCAAGACAACACTGAGATAGCACTACTTACCTATTAGAATTGCTGACATTGAGAACTTGGACACCAAATGCTGGTGACAATGTGGAGTGACAGGAACTTTGATTTTATTGCTGGCATGAATGCAAAATGGTACGAACACTTTGAAAGAGTGTTTGGCAGTTTCTTACAAAACAAAATATACTCTTATTGCAAGAGTCAGCAATTATATTTCTTGATATTTACCCAAGTGAGTTAAAAACTGGTGTCCACATAAAAACCCTGGTGGTCCAGTGGTTAGGACTCAGCACGTTCATTGCCAGGGCCCGGGTTTGATCCCTAGTCAGAAAGGTAAGATTCCGCAAGCAGTGCTGTGCAGTCAATAAACAACAAACCTGCATGTGAGTGTTTTTAGCGACTGTATTAATAACTGCCAAAATTTTGAATTTGTCCTTTAATAGGTGAATGGATAAATGGTGGTACACCTAGACAATGGAATATTATTTAGCACTAAAAAGATATGAGCTACCAAACCATGAAAAGACATGGAAACTTAAATATATATTGCTAAGTGAAAGAAGCCAATCTGAAAAGGGTACTTACCATATGATTTCAACTATCATACATATGATTTCAACTATAATTTCAACTAATCATACTTACCATATGATTTCAACAGTCCAGAAAAGGTGAAACTATGGGGAGAGTAAAAAGATCAGTAGCTACTAGTGGTTGGTGGGGAAGAAGATATAAACTGGTATAGCACAGAGGACTTTTAGGGCAGTGAATCTGTTCTGTATGATGGCATAATGGTGGATACATGTCTTTATACATTAGTCTAAACTAATGTTGAGATTCTACTGCTCACTTTAGAATATGTCTTTATTATTCATTCGACAATTATTCATGGAGTGCCTACTACTACTTATCAGGCATTGTTCTAGGCACTGAAGATACAGTAATGACTCAAACAGACAAAAATTCTTACCCTGATGGAGCTTATGTTCCACCTAGGGTAGGAAAAGATTCAGAAAATAAGTAAAGTAAATAAGTATATTGGATAGTATCTTGGGTGCCTGCATGCTAAATCACTTCAGTCGAGTCTGACTCTTTGTGACCCAGTGGACTGTAGCCTGCCAGGCTCCTCTGTCCATGGGTTCTCCAGGCAAGAATCTTGGAGTAGATTGCCATGCCCTCCTTCAGGGGGTTTTCCTGACCCAGGAATGGAACCTGCATCTCTTATGTCTCTCCTGCATTGGCAGACAGGTTCTTTACCACTGGTGCCACCTGGAAGCCCATATAGTATCTTCCGTTCAGTTCAGTTCAGTCGCTCAGTTGTGTCCAATTCTTTGCGACCCCATGAATCGCAGCACGCCAGGCCTCCCTGTTCATCACCATCTCCCGGAGTTCACTCAGACTCACGTCCATCGAGTCCATGATGCCATCCAGCCATCTCATCCTCGGTCGTCCCCTCCTCCTCCTGCCCCCAATCCCTCCCAGCATCAGAGTCTTTTCCAATGAGTCAGCTCTTCGCATGAGGTGGCCAAAGTACTGGAGTTTCAGCTTTAGCATCATTCCTTCCAAAGAAATCCCAGGGCTGATCTCCTTCAGAATNCTCTCTCTCTCTCTCTTTTAGATTCTTCTCCCTTACAGGTTGCTACAAAATATCGACTATAGTTCCCTGTGCTGTGCAGTACAGGTCCTGTTGTTGATCTGTTTTATATATAGTAATGTATATCTGCTATCCCGATTCCTAATTTATCTCCCCCTCCCCCCACTTTGGGCTTCCCTGGTGGCTCAGAGGTTAAAGGGCCTGCCTGCAAGGCGGGAGACCCGGGTTCAATCCCTGGGTTGGGAAGATCCCCTGGAGAAGGAAATGGCAACCCACTCCAGTATTCTTACCTGGAGAATTCCATGGACAGAGGAGCCTGGTATGTTACAGTCCATGGGGTCACAAAGAGTCGGACACGACTGAGCGAGTTCACTTTCACTTTCCCCCCACTTTAAGAGGTCCTTCCTCAATTATAAGTGACGGTCCTAATAGTGGGAAGGAACTGACCTGTGGGCCATCCTCATCCATAGAGGGGTTTTTTTTACCCCTCTTATCTGTGAACTTCCGTGTCTTAGAACCAGTGTCTTGTGCTGTAGGCCAAATGGGAAATGGAGTGTGCGGAGTAGATGATGGTGTTCAGGGCTGGGGTGTGTGGATGATGTGGGGGGTGTGCATAGGGGAAGGCTGGGAGCATTCTGTGTAGACTGGGGGGACTGCTCCTGGGGGTCCTGGCGTTGAAGCAGGCACTCAGTGGAAGTGATCCTTTGTCGTGTGTATCTATGGAAAGGGAATTTATTCCTGGCAGAGGGAGCTGTACGGGAGAGAGGGGACGACCCGGAGGTGGGGACCTGCCCGCCCTTGTCACGGGACAGGCATTGGACGCATGGTGGTCACCTTTGCGGGCGGTGGGGTGGCGGGTAAGTGAGGGGAAGAGTGCTGGTGGAGGAGGTCAGAGCAGCAGCTGAAGGCTGGGTCACCCAGGGCTCAAGCTCCAGCGGCAGCCCGTGAGTCTGCAGGTTTTACTCTCTGGGTTCTAGCCAGTCTGTGTGGTATCACTCTTCTGAGGTGTGGTGTCACCACCAGAATAATAATTTATCACTTTGTAAATATTCTGTTAGCTACTCATGTGGGCACCGTATCATCGAAACGCCTCAGATGTTATACTCCTTGTCATCTCTTTCTGTATCCTCTAATGATCCCATGTGTCTCTGGGTAGATAAGAGACGCAGTCTCTGTGGTTTTCATACCTAATGGGCAGCCGGAGGCGGCCAGAGTCTGTCAGGGGGTGATTGATGCGATCGGGACCATTGAAGGGGACTGTTTGAAGAAATGCAGTGGGCATCTTAATAGGTGTTAATGGAATGTCATTTTTCCAATGATCTGGAGATTTGAAGAAAATATTAGTATAGCTATAATTCACATAAAGTATTCAATGATTTTGAAACCTATAGATAACGAATTTCCTTGTATATCTGGATCTGAGGCGTTCAGTGGGTGGTGGGTCTGTAGCAATTAGTCAGAAAGGCAGATGCTTTTCTAGGAGTTTCGCGCTGCTGACAGTGCCAAGCATATGAGCATTTTTACGTGTCCTGCTCTTTCTTGCAGGTACAATTCCTTGTAAGGAAAAAACTGTATGCTCTTATTTTTGGCTTTATTATCTCACTGTTAATTATTTAATCCCATAAGGATTATTTCATTGTCCTCCAAAATGAATTTTCTGTTTTTATGTGGATCAGACAGTGGTTTTCGAAATGTGATCCCCAGACCAACAGCATCTGTATCACCTTGGGGGGAATTCAGTAAACAGGCACATTCTTAGACCGCACTCCCACCCCCGCCAGACCTACTGAATCCAGAGGTCTGAGTCCAGAGAATAGACATTTCTAAATTTTTGTTTTTTAATTGTGATAAACACATCATAAAATATATCATCTTAGCTATTTTTAATTTCCCCATCTATTTCCCATGAAGTGATGGGACCAGATGCCATGATCTTCGTTTTCTGAATGTTGAGCTTCAAGCCAACTTTTTCGCTCTCCTCTTTCACTTTCATCAAGAGGCTTTTTAGCTCCTCTTCACTTTCTGCCATCTTAGGCATTAATAAATGCTGTAAAAGAATACAAGCAAGGAAAGGGGAAGAGAGAGGACATGGGTGAGGAGAAAGAAATAGGAGAAGGGGTTAGGATATATTCCTCTTTTAAAGACAGCATTGAGGGAAGCTCCGTTTTTGACCCTTAAGGAAAGACCTGAAAGAGGTGAGAAAATTAGCCATGTAGATATTTTGGAGCAATGTATTTGGGGCAGATGGAACAGCAAATGATTGTTATGAGGTTTAATACCTGCCTCCTGAAAAATCTGTATGCAGGTCAGGAAGCAACAGTTAGAACTGGACATGGAAAAACAGACTGGTTCCAAATCAGGAAAGGAGTACATCAAGGCTATATATTGTCACCCTGCTTATTTAACTTACATGCAGAGTACATCATAAGAAATGCTGGGCTGGATGAAGCACAAGCTGAAATCAAGATTGCAGGTAGAAATATCAATTAACTCTGATATGCAGATGACACCACCCGTATGGCAGAAAATGAGGAAGAACTAAAGAGCCTCTTGATGAAAGTGAAAGAAGAGAGTGAAAAAGTTGGCTTAAAGCTCAGCATTCAGAAAACTAAGATCATGGCATCCGGTCCCATCACTTCATGGCAAATAGATGGGGAAACACTGGACACGGTGGCTGACTTTATTTTTTTGGGCTCCAAAATCACTGCAGATGGTGACTGCAGCCATGAAATTAAAAGATGCTTACTTCATGGAAGAAAAGTTATGACCAACCTAGATAGCATATTAAAAAGCAGAGAGATTACTTTGCCAACATAGGTCCATCTAGTCAAAGCTACAGTTGTACCAATAATCTTGAATGGATGTGAGAGTTGGACTATAAAGAAAGCTGAGCACCTAAGAATTGATGGTTTTGAACTGTGGTGTTGGAGAAGACAGTTGAGAGTCCCTTGGACTGCAAGGAGATCCAACCAGTCCATCCTAAAGGAAATCAGTCCTGAATATCCATTGGAAGGACTGATGCTGAGGCTGAAACTCCAATACTTTGGCCAACTAATGGAAGAACTGACTCATTGGAAAAGACTCTGATGCTTGGAAAGATTGAAGGCAGGAGGAGAAGGGAAGGGGACGACAGGGGATGAGATGGTTGGATGGCATCACCGACTCAATGGGTGCGAGTCTGAGTCAATTCTGGGAGTTGGTGATAGACAGGGAGGCCTGGCATACTACAGCCCATGGGGTCACAAAGGGTCAGACATGACTGACCGATTGAACTGAGGAGGAAATTGTAGTTGGAGTAGAGTTAGTGTGATCATAATGGAAGGTCAGGTCAGGTAATAAGGAGTTGGCTAGGTCAGGTAGGGCCTTGTTGGCTGATAGGATGAACTGGCCTTTCTTTGAAGTGATGTAGGAAGTTATTTGAGAGTTTTGAGCAAGAGTCACATGTTTTGACTTATGTTTTAATATAACCACTGTTGCTGTTTGGAGAATAGACAGTAAGTGAGAGGGTTAAAATATGAAGAAGAGACAATAAGGGTAGAGTTTAAGCAGGGAGATTTAGCTATTTGAATAACCTGGATGAGCCATAAGGTTTGCTCACACCCGAGTGACAGCAGTGGAGGTGGACAGCAGTGATCAGATGCTGATTATATTGTCAAAAGGAGGCTGATGAGACTTGCTAGTGGATTGAGTGTGGAATATAAAAGTCAGTGTGGAGTCAGGATGATTCCAAGTTTTGGGTGAGTAACTTAAAGTATGGAGTTGGCATTAATTGCATTGAGGTAGACTTGGGAAGAAGCAGGTTTTATGGGGATCAAGAGGTCAGGAGTTTGGTTTTTAGAAGTGTTAAGTTTGATACATTTTCTATCCAGATGGAGATTTGGATACAGGTTTGGAGTACAGGAACAGGTCTAGACTAGAGATGTTTATTTGGCAGTTGTTAGCTTAAATATACTATCTAAGGCCGTGAGTCTGATTGAGATCACAATGAGCTGGTATCAGGGTGTGTTCAAAGTACAGAGTCCTTGAACACTCTCCAAGAGAAAGAAAGCAAAGGTGTGACAGTGATTTCTTTGTAAATATTTTAATGTAATCATCTTTAATGTGGTGTTTTAGTTTGCTCTGTTTAACTTAACAATTATATCGTGGACATTATCCCATTTTAGTATGTATTCTACAATGTTACTCTTTATAAAATACAAATTAGGAGTTTATTTTCTTAACACAGAGTTGATGCAATATCACTTCTAATAGCTATCTTATGAATAAATCATAACACATACAACCAACGTGTTGCATGTACATCATAACACATGCAACCTTTTGTCAAACTTGTGAGTTGTCTATAATTTCCCCATATTACAATGTACTTATTGTATGCTGAATGAATATTCTTATATATACATATTAGAATATGTCTTCATTTCTTTAGGATACATTTCCAGATGTGGAATTGTTGGATCTTTTGTTGAATTTTATCAGGCTTCTTTCCCTGGAAAAGTTATAATAAGAAATTACTACAAGAAAAAATTATTTCTCTACACCTTCCCAAAACTAGTTTCTATCAATCTTTCTGGTCTCTGCCAATCTGAGAGATGAAAATGATCAATATATAAATATATGATTTTATTATTTCACCTTAGTATATTTTTATGATCAGCAATGCAGTCGAGTAATATTTTCATGCTCACTGGTGATTTGTAGAGATGATTTCTTCTGCTTCTCAGCTATGGCCCAGCCGTAGTGTGTGAAGATGGCCACAGAGCGCTTTCTGCCCCTCCTATCCTCTGTCAGTGCAGCCCAGCTTGACAGTGGCTCTCGCTGGTGTTAATAGCAGGATCAGCTGCACTTACTATCTTCACCTTTGTATTTCCAGTGAATATAACTGCCCTTGGGGGCCCATTCCTTGCAAGTTTGCTGTTTATCAACCCCGCCACCTAAACAGTATATAAAAGAATGAAGTGAATTCTCTGCTAATATTCTGCCCCAAATCTAAATTCAGGAGTCAAGAAGAAAGGATCTTTAAGTTAGACCCAGCCAAAGATTAGTCAGCAGTAATATACTGCAATTCATACACTTCCCCCCCCCCCCCCCCCCC
>SJYT01020297.1:110978-150193 GCA_006410635.1 Cephalophus harveyi | reverse complement strand
GAAGGAGATCAGCCCTGGGATTTCTTTGGAAGGAATGATGCTAAAGCTGAAACTCCAGTACTTTGGCCACCTCATGCGAAGAGTTGACTCATTGGAAAAGACTCTGATGCTGGGAGGGATTGGGGGCAGGAGAAGAAGGGGATGACCGAGGATGAGATGGCTGGATGGCATCACGGACTCGATGGACGTGAGTCAGTGAACCCCGAGAGATGGTAATGGACAGGGAGGCCTGACATGCTGCGATTCATGGGGTCGCAAAGAGTTGAACACAACTGAGCAACTGAACTGAACTGACTGATGCATGTGAGTGTGCTCAGTCACATCAGACTCTCTGTGACCCCATAGATTGTAGCCCACCAGGCTCCTCTGTCCATGGGGATTATCCAGGCAAGAATACTGGAGTGGGTTGCCGTGCCCTCCTTTAAGGGATTTCCCAACCCAGGGATCGAACCCACATCTCCTGTGTCTCCTGCATTGCCAGGCGGATTCCTTACCACTAGCACCACCTGGGAAGCCCATATGAAGCTATAGGCTAGGTTAATCTAATACAGAGTGATGCAGAACAGTAGTTGCCTGTGGAAAGTGGGAGAATGGGATTGACTGAGAGAGATTTCTAACTTTAGAGGAATGTGGTATTTTCCATAGGTATATTCATTTGTCAAATTCATCAAACTCTATACCCTGCATAAATTATTAATATATATCAATAGAAAGTTTATTTTTAATCTAAATAGATAACATATTGTATTTTATTATATTTTAAAACAAATATTGTTTTGCTTTTAAGTACATACATTTAAAAATGCCTAAGTTAAATGACGTTTTGTAGGAATTTCAGGCACATGGGAACTATATGTTTTAACAAAGTTGAGTTCATAGTCCTGTAGTTGTAAAGCTAATATTTGTTGATTGGTAAAGAATTTTTCAAAATCATCATATTTTGGGTCATGTAGGATTCTATTAGATATGGTGTTAGTGAGAGAGGAGTGGTGAGATAGCAGTTTTAATCACACTAATGGGCTTCCCTGGTGGCTCAGAGGTTAAAGCGTCTGCCTCCAATGCAGGAGACCTGGGTTCAATCCCTGGGTCGGGAAGATCCCCTGGAGAAGGAAATGGCAATCCACTCCAGTATTCTTGCCTGGAGAATCCCATGGACGGAGAAGCCGTAGGTTATAGTCCACGGGGTCGCAAAGAGTCAGACACAACTGAGCGACTTCACCACCTCACCACCACCACCACCACCACAAGGCCTTTATAAACCTAGAGAAATAGAAAGAAGGAAAATGTAGGGTCATTTTATTAAGGGGAAAGCACAATATTTTGGAATAGGGTCATGTCTTAGTCAAGTTGGGGTTTTTCTGTATCTATTATTGCCTGGCACACAGTAGAAATTTAGTGTTTATTTGGGAGAATATGAAATAACTAAGTCCCTGTGGCAACCTTATGGTTTTATAAGACCAAGTTTTATACTATGTCCCAGAGCAAGTTACTTAAAACATAAATTGAGCCTCCAAACAACAGAGCCAGGTTTGAAGCAGGGAGATTTAAATTGCATGTTGCTAAGAAATACTGTCTGATAATTTGGTTTCTCAGCTCAAGGAGCATGCCTTTCTAGCTTATCCTCTTTCTTGGAAATCTTAAATGAGTTAGGACCAGTTTCCATGCAACTGGCCTGATGTTTTCCCCTTTTTTAGAACTGAGTATGGTGTATGAAAAGGAAGTGGGAAAAGAACAACTGCACTGATACAGAAGTTCATGTTGAATATGGGTAGAAATGACATTGGTTAGCCTGAAGTTATTTCTAATTCTCTTCCTCTTTATTCAATACATGTTTTTTAAGGAGTAAACTATAAGTAAGCAATGCAGAGTGCTAGGACATAAAAATGAATAAAGGGAGAATTCCAGTCTGTGAAGTTACAGACCAGAGGGAAAAATCAAGATAAATCATTGAATAGATGATTAGTCAGAGTTAACTCTATTATTTTTATCAATTAATCTCTATGTTAATAATTACCACCACAAATAGGGCATCTATCTGGTGCTTAGGTATTTTACCATTTATACACTCGGGGTAAGTATTCTCATTTCAGAGCAGTGGAAAACAAGGCGTAGAGACCATAGGCCTCAGATGCAGCAGGGGAGGAATTGGGATTTGAACCCATGCTGTGTGACTTCCTAGTCTACTGTCTTTTAAAGAGAGTCCAAGATGGACTTTAGCCAGACTTCTCATCCCACACCACCAATGCATCCCTTTAGGAACCATGCCCAAGGTAAAAGACTTCAAAAGAACTTGCAGCTCATTTTCCCTTGCTTTGGTAATTTTTATTTATTTTTTATTTATTTTTAAGCATCAAAATATGTATAGCCACTTTATTAATAACATTCAAATATTGGAAACGATTTAAAAACTCAACAGGAGGGAAATAATTAAGGAAACTGTGGCAAATTAGTGTTACAGGGTCATATAAAACTAGTGATAGTAATTTCAAAATGTGCTTATCAGTGCTATTTTTTGCTTTGGTAATTTTTACTTTATACTTTCTTAAACTCCAACAAATAATTACCAAACAACACACAAAGCGGTGGGGGGGGAAGTCAGACTTGTTTTGTGTTAGCCATGTGTTTCCGTTTAAGATTTCCGTGTGAGGAGATGATGGCGGTTGGGAGCGGCACATGTGGTGTCTTTGCACATGTTGCGTGCTGAGTCCCGTCCTACTGGGGCGCCTCAGCTGCTCTTTGAAGCTGTGCTTCCCCCTTACCAGTGTCATGCAAAGGTTTTCTCTATCCCAACTCTATCTCCATAACAATTAGAGTAGACTGCTGGCTAGGGCTCTAAGAGATTTGTGTGCTGTCCAATGTTACAAACATGTTTGGGCTCTCTATTATGTTAAGATACTGGCCTGGATGCTAGGGTGTGGGGGTGAGCTGCAGTCCTTGGTCCCTTGAGTAGCTTTCTTTTGGTATGGGAGACCCTCTAGTGATTAAGGGCAAGAGGCCAAGAGAAGTCAGAGGACAATCTTGTGAGAAAGCAACTTGAAGAGGAATATTACTGCCAAAGAGGAGCTGACTTCTGGTAGAAAAAATGAAGAAGCTGAACTATTGACTCTGTTATGCAGATTTTATTTACCAATGCACTGCTCTTTATTCCTCAACACAACGTGACAGATGTGTATTTTTAAATTAAAAAAATAATACGTGTATGCGTGTTAAGTTGCTTCAATTGTGTCCAACTCTATGCCACCCTATGGACTGTAGCCTGCCAGGCTCCTTTGTCCATGGGATTTTCCAGGCAATACTAGAGTGGGTTAAAAATAATACAAGTATCACTGAAAGTTAAAATCATATTAGATCATATACACTTTGCCTCATGTTCCCACTTTCCATCCTCAAGAACAACCAGAGTAAAAGATTTCTTCTGTAGTTTTCTGATGACTTCCTAATTAAATATATGTGGATCTCTCTGAATGTGTCCTTTATTTTTATACAAAGGGGGATACACTAAAACAGACTGTTCTGGACGTAACATTTTTCACTTTACTACATATCTCAGAATAATTTCCATGACAGTAAGTATATATATATTCACTTTCCTTTTTTTTTTTCAATGGTTACACAGTTTTCAACATATGTTTTGGAACTTTGAGAGGATCCTGTAAATGGGACCCCTCTTCCCTCATCAACTGCCCCAGGTTCTGAACAGTTTGAGAAGACAACAAACGGATGGCACATTGAGGCCGCTGATTTAATTTTATTTCAGATAGAGGCCGGGTGGGAGTCTGGGGTTTTATGTACTAGTCAGGGGCCTCCCTGGTAGCTCAGTTGATAAAGAATCTGCCTGCAGTGCAGGAGACCCAGGTTTGATCCCTGGGTCAGGAAGATCCCCTGGAGAAGGAAATGGCTACCCACTCCAGTATTCTTGGCTGGAAAATCCCATGGACAGAGGAGCCTGGTGGGCTGCAGTCCGTGGGATCACAAACAGTTGGGCACGACTAACACTTTTAGGCAGGCTTGTTAATACTGAACCCATCTGTGTAGCCTAGCACAGTTGCCCAAAGGAAGAGTTAAGGTGATTTAAGACCTACCACTTAGATAACGTTATGCCACCGTCCCAGGGGTGGAGGACGCTAACAGAGTGCTTAAAAAATTCCTTTCCATGGAAATCAGGAATGAGGAGAAGGCACTCCTCTCTGATGGTTTGAATAAAATATCCTTGATTGGGCTAGTACCCTACTGATGGATGTTTAGGTTACCTCCACTCCTGCTACTGGTCATACATGTTTGTTATTATCTTTTTAAACCAAACAAAATAGGCTCCAAGAGGTTAAGTGTTCAGGGTGAGAACTAGCGAGAGGCAGAGCAGAATTCTGATTCACTTCTGATGTCATGGCCAAGGGCTCTTTCCACTCTCCACAGCCCCTACTCTTCACTCAATTACTAACATGTGTATGAAACATCAGTAATACAAGTCCATGTTAGCCAAATTCTAATAGTTTGTCACAATCCTTATGTGAGGGAGTTGAGGCAGGAATCATGTTCTCCATTTTATAGAAAAGGAAACCAAGCTTCAGAGAGGTTGCTATCTAGCATCACTAGTTAATGGCACATTTTAAGAGTCAACCTCCACTGTTTGTACTTCAGATTCTTCTTCACCATAGAGAGCCTTGAACTAGGCAGAAAAATGTGGAGTGCAGACCAAGAGGAGGGAGCAGTGCTATCAAAGGCATGTTGGTGGGAAAAGGGTCTAAGAATTTTCTCTACGAGTGACAAAAGCTCTCTTTCTAATGTGTAGATTATGGCTTTCTTAGGTATGCCTATATGTGGTCTGTGCATCAGAACCGCCTGGGACATGTAAATACAAAGTCGTATGCCTCACTCAGGGAATGAAATCAGGAATCTGCATTTTGATGAGGAACCTAGGATGTTCTGATGGATGTTAGTCTATGAATCAGGGAAGGGATGCTTTAGGGAATTTTTAAAAAAGTTTTAAGTCTTTGGGGATATAGTGCATGACTCAGAATTGTTTCTTGAGGTAGTATGTTGATGCTGAAAGAACACGGACTTTGAAATTAACTTAAGTTGATTCCTATTCTACCATCATTAGCTGAATCAACTGGGGAAAGTGACAAACTGATTGAATCTCAGGCAGTGCATGTACAGCACAATCGGCTGAGGATTAAGCGAGATCACATAGAAAAAGCCTGCCCTTGAAACCCTCCATAACTGTTACTTCCTTTCCATTTATTCTTTTAGTATTTTTTTTTCAATAATCTTCTTCATCTCCTCTACCTGTGACTTCTCTGAATGCTTTATCTTCCCATTGCTATCACGTAAGGTCCCTGCTATAGAAAAGAGCACAGATGCCCAACAGAGTGAGGCTTGCCTTAATCTGGCTGCTGCATTGATGAGCCTTGTTCTCCACTTGTTCTATAAGATCCTGGAATGAGATAAGCAAAGCACAATTACTGAGTCTCTTCTCAGAGGACAGGTTTTATAAACAAAGGGTTACATTAAGAAGGTTTGCACTGGGATGGGGTTTTGCTTGTTTTCCCTAAATGTGTTATCTCCAGTGACTGCTGGAGGCAAGCTTCAGAGGTAGGTCCTTCTCTTTTTCTTCCGATACCTCCCTCTTCTCTGTCGTGTCTACCCTTTGCTACCAGGGCCCACTTGTGAAACTCTCCAGGTCAAGATCTTTCTTCCCTCTTGCCTTGGCTTCCAATCTGGCCTCTAACTTCAGAAGAATATAGGATTTAAAATGGTCCCCAAAGGGGCTTCATGATAGTAATGGCTGGCTGTACTAATTATACTTGTGTACTTTTTTGCTTTTTTTTGAAAGGAGGTTATTCAAGCCCTAAAACAAAATGAAAGAGAAAAATAGAAAACTTGCGTATCTTAGTAGTTTAGAATGGGAACAGGGGAGGGGATGAGATTCAAAGGGAAATAAGAACTGAGACATTACATAACCTGCTGATGGCTAAGACACACTACAAACATAGTCACCTTTACAGGCAGAAAAGCAAGATACATGACTAGAAAGAAACAAATATTCTTACGGCAAAGGGTAAAGAAATATTTAAAGTCAAAATTGTACTATGTATATGGTTCTAGAAAAAATTGATGTGAAATTATACTTTCAGTCTTGCAAACCTCAGTGTATAATTGACCTGAATTTTTATCTTATAGAAAATAATTCACTCGTCATAAACAATCATTTAAAAAGAAAAATAGCAAAGAGAAAGTATACTCATAAAAATTACTTTTTTTCTTGTAGCAAAATGAATACACACATTTGTAGATGGATATTTAGAAAGCATGAAGAAAAGGAGAAAGGAAAAAGCACAGATAAAATAAAACGTCCCCAGACATAATCACTGTGTATGTTTTGATGTATGTATGTATCTATTCATCAAGCAAACTTGGAGGAATTGGAAATGGAATCATAATGTAGACACTTTTATTTTGCTTAAAAATATAGCATACACCAGTACTTCTCAAACATTTATGTGCCTGGGAGTATTTGGGGACTTTGCTAAATTGCATATTCTGATTCAGTAGGTCTGAGTGGGGCCTGAAACTCTTCATACCTGCATATCTAACAAGCAGTGCCCATGCTGCCAGACCAGAGAGCACCCTTTGAGAAGAAGCAGGTGTGGACACCATTCTGTATCATTACTGATTCTTTAAAAACATATTTTTAATTGCTGCAAGTATTCCATTATTCCATATATGTAAGTCAACAAGCCATTATGTCTAGTTAGGTTTATTTCTTTATTTTTACTGTATTACAGAAGAAACTATGATCAACATTCATAAAGAGAAATGTTAACACAATTCCATTGTGATTTCTTTCAAGTAATTTCCTTAAAATGGAAGTGTTTCATCAAAATTATTCTGAATTTTAAGGAGTTTCAACGTATTGTCAGCTAGCTGTCGAGGGGTGGGTAAAAAAACAAATTTGAAAAGTGCATGTTAACTAAATAGTTATATTACCCTGACCTGAAACATTTTTCAGTTTGTCCCCTTATCCTCTCCTTAATGAGAAGTCGGTTCTGTCTCCATGGTAACCCCATCACTTTCCCTTGTTTCTTTCTCAGTATTCTGTTACCATTACTGGTGTTTGCTGACAAGGGTGTCTGCCCCTAGCTGGCCGGTGTATTAGCCTCAGTGCCGAGCACCCTGCTAGACACTCAGGAAATGATAGAAGAGTGAACAGTCAAGTGAAAGCGTGTCTTTCAATACATAAATACTTGTTAGAGCACTGTGGTGGGGGCTGTATGAGTTTCTTTCCTAACACATTAGATACTTTGGTAACAAAGCCCAACAGATGTTAAAACCCAAACATGAAAAATTATTTGCTGCTTTTTATAGAAAATCACCCACAACAGCCTTTGGTATTAAATGATTTCCTTTTATAAAGCAGCCTATGTCTGTGCATATATGGTTACAGTTTCAAAGCTATGTGTGCCAAAACCTGTGAGCTATTATCCTAAGGTCTTTAGTAGCAGCAGTATGTGGTAACATTTATATAATATTTTGGTATAATAATACTCATGATATAATAACATATAATATCTTACAAATCTATCCCATATGGATTGTGCCCTTATAATTGTTTATCATGGATTGTTTTGCATTTTTTTATTTTTAAGAATTTTGTTTAAGAATTAAATATTATTTATCCTGATTATCAAAGGTTTTTGTACCCCCTTAAATTTTTTACCTAAAGTGAATGACTCTCATGCCATACCCTAGTTCTGGCCCTATAGTTTACTGTAACTTAAGATTTTTAAGTAAGTGAAATTTATAACTTAAAATTTGTATACTTTAAAATATTATTAATCATATAATATTTTCTTGATTGGCCACTATGTATTTAATTATTTTTCTCCTAGGTGTTCTATCTGATCAAACGCCTGTTCAAATCACTGCCTCTGTGGGGTTGGCAGGAACTGGTGCTTGCTTTCTACAGGCAACAGACAGGGAGATTTTTGAGACAGAGCTATTCATACTATACTCACCTTGATCAGTTCAGGGTTCTTCCTTTTGTTCAATTATCGACTTATGAAATATGTTTTGGCACCTGTTGTATGTGATAAGAACTGTGATAGGTAAATGTTATGTATGAAAAAATAAGTAAAACATGATACTTACCTTCAAGTTTCTCTGCATTTGATAGTGGAACCAGGCACCTTAAGATAAAATTAAATCCAGGGTTTAAATGGGTGCAGGGAGGAAAGACAGGGATACCCAGAATGCAAGGGAGGTGTCTTAGTCACACCTAAGCTCTCTCTTCCAGAAGAGCTGAGTTCAGTGCATCTGTTACACTCAGAACTAACTCTCTCACTATACTGCCAACACCTCCCCCCCTTTTAGTCTATAGATTATCTTGGGGGGACTTTAGATGCTTTGGCCAATGCTCATTTAATCTAAGTGAAGTTTTACAAAACAAAACCTGGAGTGTATTTGTATGAGCAGGAAGTATTGCTGTATTGAAGCCCATATGGGATCATGCATAGGCTGAGAATCACCATGTCTGCTGAATTATGTTATCACTGACTTCGAAGTTATCATTGATGAGCAGCAGCTGTTGCCAGGAATAGTGAATCACATCCCACGATTTTATAAGAACTGGTGTTATGGCTTTTCAAAGAACTCATTTTTAGTAGAAGGCATAAGTCATCACCCATACTATTTATGGGAGGGGTATAGATTGATTTGGGCTTCTCTGGTGGCTCAGAGGTTAAAGAATCTGCCTGCAATGTAGGAGACCAGAGTTTGATCCCTGGATCAAGAAGATGCCCTGGAGAAGGCAATGGCTACCCAGTCTAGTATTCTTGCCTGGAGAATTCCATGGACAGAGGAGCTACAGTCCATGGGGGTTGCAAAGAGTCGGTCACGATTCTGCGACTAACACTTTCACTTTCAGAGATTGATTTATATTTTTTATTTTTGGAGATATTAATTTGATTTCAGAATATTTATTGAATGTTCACTATGTGCCCCAATCCTTATTTTCAAATAGCTTAAATAACTTTTGGGAAAAATATATGTCCACAACCATCCAGCGTTCAAAGTTCAATGTTTCATGTGTTAAGAACAGATTCAAGTAGTTGGTTATGGGAGAGGGTGGGATGAACAATTAAGTGATATTTATCAACACTGGTGGTGGGGAGAAAAGAGGACTCTAAATAAGAGGACATTTGTGTTGGGTTTTGATGTCTGTGCAGGTTTGGTTTTGTTCTGTTTTGTTTAGAAGGTAAAATGCTTTAGAAAGTTCAATGCTAAGAAGATAGCATGGGCACAAGAATCATGAAAATAAATGCCAGTTCACATAATTGGGAAGTAATTAGGTGTTGCTGTTGGTCAGTGCTTCTTAATCCTGGTTGTACCCTAGAATCACCTGGGGAGCTTTAAGAATACTGGTGCCTGAATTTCACCCCCAGAGGTCCTGATTTAACTGGTCTTTGGTGTGGCTTATGCATCAGAATTTTAATTTTAAATATTATTCTAATATGCAGCCAAAGTTGAAAACCTCTGCTATAGAGTAATATATTTAGGTTGGTGCTATGAGGCAGAAAAACATGAAAATATATCATATTTTCTTGGGCTGAAATATCCTTGTACTGCAGTTCTTACGAAGGAACACAGAGAATTTAAAGGAATATGCTTTTTAAGTCTGTGTGTACGAAGTGAAGAATCAGAGATCTAATTTACATTTACAAATGAAAAAATGAGATAGTCAAAGAAGGCTTATGACTTCAGCAACAGGACAAGTCCCTAGAACTCATCATGAGAAAGGGCAGGGTTTGAGATAAGGAGAGAGAAAATTGATTAAAGAAGCAAAGGAATGTTAATGAAAAGAGAAGTCAGTTCTTTTGGTTTTTCTGATGGCTGTCTTGGCTTGAATTGTGAATGCATGAAACTTTACCTTAAATTACTCTTTTTACCCTTTCTTTCCATCAACTACCAAATGTAAATACTGGAGCAGGTTACCATTTCCTTCTCCAGGGGATCTTCCCGATGTGGATAAGCCCATGTCTCCTGTGTCT
The DNA here is from genome assembly GCA_006410635.1 of Cephalophus harveyi. Classification (NCBI taxonomy): domain Eukaryota; kingdom Metazoa; phylum Chordata; class Mammalia; order Artiodactyla; family Bovidae; genus Cephalophus; species Cephalophus harveyi. The sequence continues at coordinate 140,147 of SJYT01020297.1, read as the reverse complement.
CCTGCATTGCAGGCAAATTCTTTACCACTGAGCCATCTGGGAAGCCTATATGGGATAGGAACCCACAAAAGGAGTGAGTTGCCTTAGTGGGTGGGCTTTTTGCAGAGTAGCTGATGGGGAAGGACTCAGCCACTATGATATCTCTTCTCACCCCATTACTCTGCCAGGATCAAAACTTCCTGGCATCTTGAATGGGTCCTGCCTTCTCACCATTCAAGTCCTATCAATTCCACCTCACCACAGCTCCCACCTTCTGTCAGACAAGTTGATCAGAAAGGAAACAAAATGAAACATTCCTCTCCAAATATTGGAGAAATAAAAATGCCCTTTGGGAATCTTTTTCTCTTAAAAGATAAATACTTTGGGGAGGAAATGATTCCATGATTCCTGTACATAATAACTGGCCTGCCATCATTTGTGGAATACAGACTAAGAGTAAAAAGGACTATTAAAAATCTTTGAACTTTATTTGGTAATGTATGGCCCTTGTGAGTATTGTGTCTCTGTTTTGGAACTCTTATTCTCAGATAAAGTAAAATGATATTTACTGGTTAAAAAAAAAAAAAAAAAGATAAATACTTCCAAGCCAGTATATCTTAACTTTTAAACGGTTCTAGCACTCAACCATGCTTCAAATCCTTTAATTCATGCCACATTCTCCCCATTCCCTGATGTGATAATTCACCAAACTCGACTGTGAACTTTGTAAGGTCTGGATAGTACCTTGCACAGTGCTGGATATGTATTTATTAAATGTTGATTGAAAATTACCCTAAATGCTTCCCAGCACAGAGTTCCTATTCTGCTTCCCTTTCTGCCCATCCTTTCAACATGTGAGCCGAGTAATACTTTGACATCTGGGCCCCAGGATCTCGTTTCCATTGAATTGTGGCCTTTGATTGAAAGATCAAGCCTTTCTGACACTTAATTTTCATTAACTTTCTGCCTTTCCACATTCCATAGTATTGTCCAACTTCATTCTAGTTCCCCAAATAAAAGAAAAAAATTGGCATATATATGTGTACATATATATATATATATATATATATTTTTTTTTTTTTTCCCCTGTAGTAAATACCTGAGTTCTAATGAGTGGCTGACTCTTGCAGGAAATATATCAACATCAACCAGCTGATCTGCCTCAGAAACAGTCTACCCTCACTCAAAAGGACCATCTTATTTCCACACATAAAGAGGTGGCTTTGCCAATCACAGTAAAATCATACATTGACCATGACATAGAAAGAATGAGCTTGCATCTATCTTCTCTTTTCTATTCTCACTATTTCAATTGAGGTCCTAATCGATACCACTTTTTTTTTTTTTTTTAAAGAGATCACTTCCTAGTTTCTCTATTTCCTAAGATATCATGTCTTCCCTGTCCTTAAAACATATAACTATCCAATAAATTTTTCTTAAATATAGTTCTGATAGCCATTTTCTTACTCAAAATGTTTCTGTGGATCTTTCTGACTTAAATATGTCCATCTGACTTGATATTTATTGGAACCTCATACTCTGAATCCATTTTCCCTCTAGACTATCTCGCTGACTTCCACTACGTAACAGCCAAAGATGCCTACTTGAGGTACTTCTTGTGTAGCACACTCCATCCTTGTTCCTGGGTCTGTCTTTGCTGCTTCTTTCTTATGAACCATCTGCATTCCCACCAAGAACATTTACCCATCCTTAAGGGTTCACAGTTAACTCTTTCATGAAGCTTTCCCCAATTCCTGCAGATAATCATGACTCCTCACTTTTGCTAATCTCTTCCTTGAAGTTTCTTTGTATTTCTCTCAGGTCCCTTAATTTGGCTTATTTTATAAATATTTATAATTATCCTACAGTATTTCCTGGATGGTCGGTACCCTGCGACTGTAGCACTGTGGATTGAAGACAGTGGACATGTCCCAAGTATTTGAGCTGTTTCATTAAAATGCAGTAAAAAAAAAAAAAAATTAAGTCTGAGAGGGATGAGATGCATTCTCATATATCTGAAGTATTAAGAAGGAGACCAGATGGGGAGGCACTAGAATTATCTAGGTAATATTTAAAGGGCTTTTATCCTTATAATTTTGATGTATAAACTCTCATCACCTCCCATCTCCATAAACAGACTCACTACACACACACACACACACACACACATGGATATAGATGGGACCTTTGTTCAGCATGAAAGATAAGCAGGATTAAATTCACTCTGATTATGCTGAAGTGGGCAAAAAAGAATCTAACATCATTTACACACAAATAGCATTTAGTGAGTAAGAAAAAATCATTCACATTTATGTATAGCAAACAGTTACAATTCCTTCACTGTTGCAAAACTTTCTGCTGAATTTTTTAAAAAAAAATATATGATTGTGTATTTGAGAAGAAAAAAATGTATTCCAGTTATACCTGGTAGAATGTGGAAAAAAAAAAAAAAGTAATCTGGACATACTGAAAATAAAGATGAAAAAAGTTCTGAACAGTTTCTGTTCTGTACATAGCAAAACTATGAACACTTGAACATTTAGTGACATCTGGACAGAAAGGGTAAGCCAGAAAAACAATCTGTCTTTTGTGACACATTTTTGAGATGGATCCAAGGAGCAACTTTTGGGGACAAAATAACAAATGAGTATTTTATGTTGGACAGAGTATTTTATTCCTTCTTTTGCAGAGCTGCAACTCAGCAACTCCATCTCCTGTAATTGCTGGTGTTAAACTCTCAGAAACACTTCACTCATTGAAAGACATGGCTCATCTAGAAGCTTCCCCTTGACGACTAACATTGCTACTGCTGGTTTTGTTACCTTAATGATAGTCCTAGTAAAAGTTGAGAGTCTTTGGTGTGTAATGTTAACAACCAAAAATGCCATTTCTAATATCTTCTGTAGTAAATAGTGAAAGAACTGACGGGGTGCTTCCTTTAAGCTATCCCAGGTATGTAAGTGATTCTCCTTTGCAGCTTTCGTTATTGGTAAAAAAACAAAAAGAAACCAAATACAGAATTAACTATAAAAATTAAAAGCTTTTGATACATGGACCAGGTATTCAGTTGCCTAATGAAACAAAGAGAGAGTTAAGAGTAAGTGAAGGTTAAATTTATAAGGTGATTTAACTATTTAAATCACCAGCACATTCGTATATATAGATCTTCCCTAACTTATCAGGTTATATCCTGATAAACCCATTATAAGGAGAAAATATCTTAAGACAAAAAATGCATTTACTATACCTAACCTGCTGAACATCACAGCTTAGTCTAGCCTACCTTAAACATACTTGGAATGCTTATTTTAGCCTAGAGTTGGGTAAAATTATCTATTACAAAGCCCATTTTTATAATAAAGTGTTATGTAATTTACTGAATACTTTACTGAATGTGATAAGCTAGTTGTATGGCTATAGAATGATTATATCAGTTGCTTCCCCTCACAATCACCGGCTGACTGGGAGCTGCAGATCGCTACCCTGCCCAGCATCACAAAAGAGAATAGTACCATATATTGCAAGCCTGGGAAAAAGATCCAAATTCAAAATTCAAATCACTGTTTCTACTGAACATGTATTGCTTTTGCACCATCATAAAATAAAAAAAACTGCAAGTCAAGGACCATCTGTTCCTATTTTTTTTAATGAAGATTTTTTTTTTCTTTTGCAATATTTATTCACTATTTATTCATTTGGCTGTGCCAGGTCTTAGTTGCAGCCCCAGGGATCTTCCTTGAGGCATGTGGAATCTTGGTTGCAGTGTGTGGGATCTAGTTCCCTCTCCAAGGATCGAATTTGGGTCCCCTGCATTCCAGGGAAGTCCTGTGCCTGCTTTTAAACGATATGCCCTCCTCATTGGTGGTCCTCTGGGTTGACTCAAGTCCTTGGATGGTGAGAGTTACTACCAAAGCCTCTGCCGGCATCTCTGCCTCTCGTCTCACCCTGCTCATATCCACTGTCTACTCTGCTGCCATAATGCCTCAAAAAGGATGTTGAGTCCTGTCACCTTCTGAAGTCCTCCTGAAGCTTTCTCTCCCTCAGGCCACACAGGTCTGAGAAGGTCTGACCCTGCTGTAGCTCTCCCTGCTTCCGCTCCTGCGCCCTGGCACCAACCACCGTCATGCAGGATAGTGTCTCCTGCATCTGCGATGCTCTCTGACTTTACGTTCTCTCTCGAATGTTCTTCTCCTTCCTCCTTGCTTCCACGCTGCTTCCTACTCAACCCTCCAGTCTATCACTTCTTCAGAGTTGCCTTCTTGCTCTCCAGCATGTATCCACAGCCTCTCTTGATTCTTCCTGCATACCTCTTACCCCACCACAGCATCATGGCACACTTCTTGTCTCTCCAGATAGGCAATGAGCTCCACGAGGACCATTTGTGATGCCTTTTTTTTTTTTTTTTCTATCAACATTTCCTAAGACAGGACAGTTAATTGATGAGGTGCTCGTATGTTTGTTGAAGTAAGTTCCTCTCTATTCTAAATTACTTAAAATTGCCTCATATATTTTACACAGTATCCCTCCTCTTCCCACTATTCCTCTTCTAAACTACCCCTCTTTTGTACTAAATCCAAAACAAATAAGAGTTTAAAAAAAAAAAACCTATAGGAGGAATATATTCAACATGTTCATAAGGGGTACAAGACCACAGACAACTCAGGTTTAGGTAGCTTTTTTCATTTTCTCACACACAGTGAATATCACTGAACTCAGTCGCAGGACTGTTCTGATCCATTCATTTCAGTTGTTACTTTCAATTAAACTGATCACAGACTACACTCCATGGAGGGGTGGTCAGAAAAATTGATACTTGTGTGTCTCTGACAAAAATACTCTAACCTCTCCTGTATATGATCTCAGGTTACCCTAAGAATATTTTGGAAGATTTTTGTGCGGCTGAATGTGCAGTCACAGTCCACAGCCTGGAGAAGAAATCACATACTTGGAGACTGTGCTCCAAGAAGTATTACTGATGGTGATGAAAATATTCTCAGAGAGAGCAATAAATCAGGATCTATTTGACCCACCTCATGAACTGCTCTCCACATTAAGTTTCTACAGTAAATACTGCTCCATGTGGTCAATATCTCTTCCCATTCTTCAGGACACATATATGTACATGGCCAGGTACATACACACACACACACACACACACACACACACACACACACACACACACACACACACCACACTGCAGCAAGATTTCAGTAGGAAATAATCCAGCCAGGAAATATGGCTATGGTGAAAACAGATTTTATTTTAATAAAAGCCCTGAAACTTTTATTTCAGGAAATGATATCAGGAAAAGCAGTTGCTGCAGTTTGATTGAGTGAGTTTGCCATTAATTAATAAGAAAATCACTGTTGGTAGTTTGAACAATGCTGCTGCTAAGTCGCTTCAGTCGTGTCCGACTCTGTGCGACCCCATAGACAGGAGCCCAACAGGCTCCCCCGTCCCTGGGATTCTCCAGGCAAGAACACTGGAGTGGGTTGCCATTTCCTTCTCCATTGTGTGAAAGCGAAAAGTGAAAGTGAAGCCGCTCAGTCGCATCCGACTTCTAGCGACCCCATGGACTGCAGCCTACCAGGCTCCTCCATCCATGGGATTTTCTAGGCAAGAGTACTGGAGTGGCTTGCTATTGCCTTCTCCGAGTTTGAACAATAGGTATTATAATTAACACTTGCCTCCTTTTTAATGAGATAAAACTATAATTCTTAGCAATGAATTCTGGTTGACAGATGAAACTAACTCTTACATTCTTTAAGGAAAAGATAACTAAGGATTCCTGTTTGTTATTAATATAGTGCTTCACTGGTGGCTCAGATGGTAAAGCGTCTGCCTGCAATGTGGGAGACCCGGGTTCAATTCCTGGGTTGAGAAGATCCCCTGGAGAAGGAAATGGCAATCCAGTCCAGCACTCTTGCCTGGAAAATCCCATGGACGGAGGAGCCTGATAGGCTACAGTCCATGGGGTCGCAAAGAGTAGGACACAACTGAGCAACTTTTCTTTCTTTCTTTCTCTTGGTACATTCCTTCCTTTTAGGATCTAGTTTCCTTGAGACGTGAAAGTATCTATTGTTACTGCAGAGACACTGGTTAAAATTCTGTTACCCAAGTAAGTGGCTTTGCTAGACTGAGATATTTTGTTATTGTTTAAAAAAAAAAAAGTGACCCTGGCCCAAATATTGTTTTATTTGAGGCACAATCTTTTTTGGAGTGGATCTATTTCAAAAGGGTTTTTACTAGTATCAAAAAGGGTACACCTTAAGGCTGTTTGATCTTCCCTTGACCTGGCAGAACTATGAGTAGTCTTTGATGAACCGAGCATCCAGCAGCTGGGGTGGGAGTGGAGAAAAATGCAGGGTCAGGGCTAGGCACAGAGATGGGCACGGGAAGCAGCCAGAGCTGATGTTGTTGGTACCTCCCATGTTTCAGGACCAAGAAAGAGAGGCTTTCTCAGGCTTTCTTTCATTTTGTGTAATCCTCACCAAGAGCTTGCAATAGATACTTTATTGCCCCCTTTTACATGTGAGAATCAGAGGCTTCTGGAGATGGAGAGATCTGTTCACACAGGCCTTGCTTGGCAGAGGCAGGGCTTAAACCAGGCACTTTGAAGCAGCGCTCTTCCTTATAGCCTAAAACATGTGACATTCTCTACAGCAGACTTGGGGGGTCACTGTACAGGGATTTCCTTCAGCCCTGACACTGACTGGGTGGCACTGTGCAACCCACTTAACCTCTCAGGATTTGTCCCCTCAGCCTTCAGCACAGATAACAATTCCCCCTCTGTATTCCCTGTAGGGGTGTGGTGATGGCTCAACCAAATAACACACATCAGAAATCACTAGTGAAGTACAAAGCATCAAAAGAATATAAAGTTATCATTAGACTTATAGCCCTTGGCCCACACCTGAAGAATGGGATATCAAGAAAAAATAAAGCAGTTTGAGAGACACTGGTTTAGGGGTCTATAAACTTACACTCACAATTGCAGAAAGATTTTTTTGCTGTGAGTCCATTAATTATAGATTCCATTCTTCAGTTCATGGCTTATCTTACATACAATTAATTATTCCATAAATCAAATAAGCAACTTGTTGGCAAATGACATCTGCCATCTTTAAGCTGACAGCAAAATATATTGCATACCATAAATATCACAAGCTTACTTTTATTTTCTAGACATTTTGGTGCTGGTACTGAGGAACAGATTGTTACTGTGGAAAAACACTTGTGCTTCCTGCTGGTGGCAGAACATGCCTAGCCCTTTCAGCAGCTCAGGAGACAGCTCTTTAAGTTCTGACCTCAGGCCACCAGGCCCAAAGGGCAAGTTAAAACAGAAATGGAATAACTGAGACTTCAGTGAAATGATTTTGTCAGGACCAGCCAACACTTTGTTCTGAGAGCTGTGGCCTCTGAATACTACTGTACTGATTCTATGTGATCCTGATTCCTTCTTCTGTTAAAAGCACCTGGAATAGTGCCTGATACATAGTAGGTACACAACAGCAGTTGGCCTCAGTTTCTAATCATAAGCCACCTGCCTTCAGCTTCCTCAGTGCTGGTGACTGATTGCTTCTCCCTTTTCTACTGCACTTGACCTTCAGGGCACTGGCCCATAGATGGACCTGGACCCTGCTCCATCTATACTGAGCCTTAGCCAAGGGTCCTGGTTGACTCCTAGGTTTCCAGTTGGCTCACAGTGTATAGTTTTGTACCTGCTCCTGGCTGTCAGACTCTCTCTACCCTCTCCTGGAAGCACTTTATTCAGGGTGATACTTTGGGTAAAGCAATTGTGGTTGGTTGAGGTTGATGGAATACAGTCACCCTGGGTGGCTTGGTCTCATGTATTTTAACATCACTCATAAGATATTAATATCTTTGTCTACTTCTCAATAAGGTCAGAACTTCTTAATAGGGAAACTTACAGTGGAATCTATTCTTGACCTAGAGAGGTATAAATAATTTTCAGTTATTGAATCTGCAACTTATCCATGTATTAGTAAATTATAAAATATCTCTTCCAGTATTTACCATTCTATTATCCTTTGGTTCTTTTCTCTGTACATATTAGTATATCAGTTAAAATGGAAATGTTAATATATTTGAAACTTTCATTTTTTCTCTAGAAACTATAAACTGCTGTGTGTGGTCATACAGAATGTTGTTGCAATCTATCATGACTTGTATTTCATAGATTCTAACATGTATCTTTTTACATGTTACCATCTCTGAAACTGGCTGCATCTTACAACTGAAGGAATCATAGCAATGGATAGTATTTTTTGTTTTTTAGGAAGGTGATATATCATGCAACTAATGGTACTTTAGAATTGATGAAAAGTAAATCTAGTCATAGCTAAAATTTTAAATTCATATTTGGTAGATATTGTGTGATATCTGGGCTTCCCTCTGGTTCAGTCTCATTCTATCTTTTTTGCTGTGTTTCTCTGTATTACATAAGCTGCAATACTTAAAAATTTTCCAGACTTCAGTGTTGCTGGAGTTCTGGCTGAAAACTTGTTCAGTTGCTAAGTCATGTCTGACTTTTTGCAACCCCATGGACTGCAGTACTTCAAGCTTCCCTGTCCTTCACTATCTCCCAGAAATTTGTTCAAACTCATTTTCATTGAGTTGGTGATGCCATCCAACCATCTCATCCTCTGTCTCCCCTTTCTCTTCTTGCCCTCAACCTTTCCCAGCATAGAGTCTTTTCTATCAGGTCAGTTTTTCGCATCAGGTAGCCAAAGTATTGGGGTTTCAGCTTCAGCATCAGTCCTTCCAATGAATATTCAGGGTTGATTTCCTTTAGGATTGACCTGTTTGATCTTCTTGCAGTCCTTGGGACTCTCAAGAGTCTTCTCCAGCACCACAGTTTGAAAGCATCAATTTTTGTTAAATAGATGAGCACACAAAACTTGGAAGGTGAAAATGAGACAAAGGGTGTCTTCATGTTCCGTTTGAGTGTGTGTTTCTGGCAAACAGGGTCTTGAAAAGAACATGTTTCTTTGCAGGAGCGTTCCAATGGCTCTTAGTTTTCTGGGACCCTGTGGAAGTGGCAAGAGGAGCTTTACAGAGCTGATTCCAGCTTCCTCATCTCTGGATCACTACTCTGTGGTGTGCTCTCTGGCTCAGTGGCTCTAGGTGGGATCAGAATTCCTGGTAGGTGAGTTGTGTGGTATTCTGGGAGCAATTTCTGAGGGAATTTCTAGTCCTTACAACAATTTATTATGAACATCTAATTCTCTATATTGGATAACTGCTTGCTTAAAATACATGTGTGTTTTGGTTTCCTCTACCATGGTGACTGATAGTTACAACAGATAATTAAATACACTGTAAAACAAATCAAGGTGTCAAAGGGATGAGGACCTTTACCTATTTTCTTTACATTCATTCTAGCTATTTTTTAGACCTACTGTAGAATCGTCAGGGTTTGTCATGATGGTTGAAGTAAACAATATAATGCAAATGATTTCCTTTAGAGAAACCAAAGCACTTAATATTTTCATAACCTCATTATATATCTACAGAAGAAACATTATTGTTTCAGTAACATCCTCAGTTTCTTTATTTAAGGCTGAGATGCATAAGCAAACAAGTGGGTGGACATATAAATAGTTTATCATCAAATTATGGGAAAAAAGAAGCATGAAATCACATGAATCTCCTTACTTGTCATATAGAGAAATAGAGTTTAAAGAAAAAAGAAAAAAACCCCTCCAATATAGGATATCAACATGAACTGTCAGTCTGACCTTAAGTAGCTCATTTATTTTGTTTTGACGCAGAAGTTTTTTTCTATAAAATATGGTGAATAAGACCTGTCACTCACTTTGGTTTTGAGAATATTGTCAAGAAGAATATTAGATAATGCCTTTGCATATATTTGGGAAAAATCTTGTAAGTGTTGGGTATTATTAAACTTGGATTATGTACTGTTAGTATTATTTTATTTCTAAGCCTTCATAAAGCATCATCAGAAATTGAAATTAAACATATATAGGTGATTGATCTTATTAAATAGAGCACATTTTATTTCAGAATTATAGTTTCAGTCTACACAGGAAAGAATTTTGACCATATACACAATAATAAAATATCTTCCAAGGATAAGCCAGAACTTCTCTGAGACCCATTAGGGATCAGTTCAAAGCTAAAAATAATTTACTAATAAATGTTCCTCACTTTAAGTTTCATTCTCAGAATTTATTAAAAGGTACATCTTAAAGACTAATAATTTTCAGGTTGACTGTCACAGTTTTATCTAAGATTTTTTAACCCCTTTTAGTTTGTAGATCTGTGATGCTTAAACCACATACCAATGTGGTTCTTGAAAACTTTCCTTTAGGAAAGTGTATCAGTAATATTGAACACAGGGAGAAAAGTCAGCCACATATCTTTTCCTTAAAGTTTTATTTTCATTTCTATTAAGTCTATTATAAAATTAAATTGGTGCCTTTAGTTGGTTATCTGCTGTGTTATTTTCATTCAGAGCTCATCCAAGGCTAGATAGCCAAGGAGTCAATTTAAATATTAGGAGAAAAGTAATTTAAACTTTTTTTATTTTTTAATTAGAGGATAATTGTTTTACAGTGTTATGTTGGTTTTGTAGTACAACAACATGAATCAGTCACAATTATATATAGTGTTTGACTGTTTCTCTATTTCCCATGTAAGAATAAATGCATTTCTTTCAATCTGAAGTTATGGAAGAGACATATTACTTGAGTTTTATATATATATATATATACATACATACATATATATTTAAAGGTCAAGAATAGAAATCTCAAGAAGGTTACATTTCTATCGCAAATGCTTGCACAGTAGTTTAATGTGATGGTTAGATTATATAAACTGTGCAAATGCCTCCATAAGCTCAAATTCTGCCACATCCAAAGGTATTAATTAGTTGGATGACTGCTGATGAATTACATAGCTTTGCTGCATTTCTCAACTTGTAAAAAGAGAAAATAATCATCCACTTTTTAGGGTCCTCATTGGCATTAATTGAATTAATTCATTTAAAAAGTCTTGAAACAAAGCCTGCTTCCTGCAGGTGCTCAATAAATTATTATCATTTTCTTTAGTGGAGTCATTTTTTACAGTATTTAATACTGTGTTACTTCCTTGTCTACATGGCTACATATTTAGAAACTAGACTTCTCACATAATCAAGGTCAAATGAAAATGATTTCTTCTATATCAAGCATAAAAGATTATATTGAATAATAGAAATCAAGGCACTATGAAATAATCACAAATTAATAAGCTCAAGGATTGGACTTGCCCTTAGTGTTGCTACAATTATGTGCCTATGATTTTCTGTGCAGTCAGCATATGTAAAAAGCTCAGTCATGTTTGACTCTTTGTGACCCCACGGACTCCTCTGTCCATGGAATTTTCCAGGCAAGAATACTGGAGTGAGATGCCATTCCCTTCTCCAAGGGATCTTCCTGACCCAGGGACTAAACCCAGGTCTCCTGTTTCCTGCATTGGCAGGTGGGTTCTTTCCCACTAGCACCACCTGGGGAGCCCCATGAAAAGCAGTAAAATATTAATAAATCTAGACATTGCTAACACTATAAATGTATGGATTTGAAAACAATCATTGGTTGCATTTTTCAGCTTTCATACAGTAGATTACTAAATTGCTGGACTGTAAAGACAGTACTTCTCCCCAAAGCCATATCCATTGAACTTTAACCTCTCAGAATGTTCCATGTTAAAACAAAGTGTGGGGGGAAAGAGCTCACAAGTAATTTAAATACTTGAGGAAAATTGCATGCCATCTTCTTTCTTGCAAATTTACATTATTTATTAAAGTCTTGAAATAAAGAAACCTGTTTAATCATGTTTAATCCATTTTCCCTAAATATTTTATCATAGGATTTTTGTTCTCATTACTTTATTGGGGAACTTGACTTGGATTATCAAATTTCATAGACTATTTGCTTGTTAAATTAAGGCCAACATTGCCTGATTCTTCCCGAAAGTAGCCAAGTCCTGGTCCTGGCAGTGAGCTGTTTTCTTTTATTTGGCTTTTAATTGAATGGTTGACTGATATTTTAAATTGTTTTTTTTTTTTTTTTTATTTCTCTTCCCCCTGAGTCTTAGTTCATCAGGAAGAAAGGATCCTAAACATAAGAAAGTGTTGGAGCAGGGACCTTAACTGGGAATGTCCATGCTTGGGAATCAAACCCTTGTAAATACTTTGTATTTATTACAATCTTGTCTGTGACTCAGGACTTGATGTTTAGTTCCTTTGAGTTTCTTTTCTTCATATATAAATTGAAAGAAATATAGAAGAAATCAATCCTCTCTCCTTTACAGGTGCTTTAAGATGAAATGAGGTAATAAATATTAAATTGCTTTAACAGTGGGGGGAAAAAATCAATGAAAATATTCATAGTACAGATGCCATTCTTTTTGTTGGAACTGTAACCATGGTAGTAAACAAGTCTGTCTCATGTGGGAAGTGACAATAATCATGTTACCCTGAGGTGACTATTATAGAAGAGCCATTTAAGGGATGTTCAAATTGTCCCAGGTGTAAATGTAAAACTTTTCACTGTGCTTTTTTAAATTAGAAAATATTAATATGTTGCATTGCTCTGGATGGTTTAGGCATGTGCAATGTTTTCCTAAAATTAAATGTACTCTCTATTTCTCCTAGTTCTTATGGCTGAGTGACTTACTGTTCAATGGTTCATTTCATTTATTTGGTAGTGGTGTTTCTGATATTCCTTTAGGTTTTTTTTTTCCTTCCCACTCCGTCTGTCCACCATATCATGAGGCCTTCAAAAACTGTGACTTAGTCAAGAAAGTCCTGGATTTGATCTTAGAAATACTGAATTCAAGGCCTCTATATGTGGTATGCCCAGATTCACTTGGATAGAATGTGATAAAAGAGCACAATGAATTTCAAAGTACCATTCATATTTAAATTTTTTTTATCTTTGATATTATATACCAATTCCTACCTATATTAACCCCTTCAGGATAGAAATCAGATGATTTGGAATGTTCACTATGTCTTTTAGCCATGCCATTTAGATCCTAATCTTCAAGTTTAGTATATATTACAAGATAGTATGCATGAGAGACTAGATATAATCTACTGAAACTTTAAACATCAAGTAAAGAAAAATGTGATAGGGCTGCTAATAGTTACACACTACAAAAAGTACTCTAAATGCTATCCTTAATGTACTGGACTAGTCTAGGTCTTGAGAATGTAAGGAAGTATAAGATTTACACATATTTTGAAAAGGCCAATAATTATCAAACCTAGAAAGAGAAGGGAGTAGGGAATTCCAGACATGAGTAAAGATGTAGAAGTGGAAATACATATGTACTACTCAGATTCTATAAGTTTAGGTGCTTTATTTTTTTCTTGGAAATTATTGGGGAAGGATAGATTGCAATTATTTTATTTATTTTGGGAGAGATAATTATATTTCTGAACTTCCTGAGCTTCATAAAATCAATAATGGGTTCATGAACTATGGCTAAACATGATTCAAAAGCAGATTTTTAACCACCTGCTCCTTCATTTGGCAACATTAAGGAGCAGTGCTTCTGGTGTTCCATACAAATTGAAGTTGTGGGCGAATGAACTATAATTAAGGAGGAGCCATGCACTAGGATTGAACCAAGGTTTTATATTAATAGCAGAATTCTGTTTCATCCTAATTAGTGTAATGTACTCATCCCACAAACATGTATTGAATGTCTTCTGAAAATGAGACTCGCTTTGTCATCACTGAGATCTCCACATATCAAAGAAAAAATCCTAATACTAGCTATTCTAAAACTCATTTTGAAATAACGTATCAAGAAAGAGTAGAAACAAAGCAAGACAATATAAAATTCTTGGTTCAAATAGGCATAGATCCCTGAAGTTCCTTGAATGCAAAAACTAGAAGATTCCTTATAGATTTTCTACTCCAGTGGCCTCACTTCGAAGACAAGAGAAGTTTGTAGTATAGTCTGAAATCAGGGAGACTGATTTCTCCAGACTCCTGTTTGCCTCTCTCAAGATTGCTTTGGCTATTTGACATCCTTTGTGTTTCTATACAAATTGTAAAACTTTCTGTTCTAATAAAGCTACAGTAATTAAGACCGCATTGTACTGGCTCAAAAACAAATATAGATCAATAGAACAGGATAGAAAGCCCAGAGATATACCCACACACCTAAAATCACTTAATCTATGACAAAGGAGGCAAAAATAGACAATAGAAAAGACAGTCTCTTCAATAAGTAGTGCTGGGAAAACTGGATAACTGCATGTAAAAGAATGAAATTAGAATATTTCCTAACAGCATGCATAAAAATAAACTCAAAATGGGTTAAATATCTGAATGTAAGGCCAGACAGTATAAAACTCTTAGAGGAAAACAGGCAGAACACTCCTTGACAAATCACAGCAGATCTTTTTTGACCCACCTCCTAAAGTAATGAAAATAGAAACAAAGATAAACAAATAGGACCTAATCAAGTTTAAAAGCTTTTGCATAGCAAAGGAAACCATAAGCAGTTCTCAAATCTAATACTAGTTGCAAAATCAGTAACAGACTAATTTCACCAGAGTTCTAGTCCAGTTGCATTTTTTGAGTCCTACACCACTACTCTTAATAACAAACAAACAGTTTAATATATTTAGATCCAAATCCAAGATAGCTTCAGTTCTTCCTGTGTATTTGATGGGGGTGAGGAGGGAAGGGGAGACTTGGGAGGCAGTGGAAGATAATAGAAATTTCACAGTCCTGTATGTACTGAGTTCTGTGCTAGGTACTTTCATTCTTGAACTCTAAATCCTTGTAACAATTCTGAGATAAGTCAGATAAAAGTCATTGCCATTTTTTAGGTGAGGAAAATGAGGCCAAGAGGAACTAAGAAATGTACTCAGATGCACACATTTTATGAGTGATGGACTTAGGATCTAAACTTTTTTCCTGGCTCCAAATTCTTTGCTCTTTTCACTGTACCTTAATTATTGCCTGTTTTAGAGAGTGTTGTACGTTTCTTCATAAACAAGCCCAATTTTTGCTTGCCACCTGGTTTTTATGACTGTCCAGATTGATTTTTGTTTTAAATTTACATTTCGCAACTGTGGGCTTTTCTTCCTTTCCATTTATCTCTCGTCTCAGTCAGGAGTTTGGAAAAAATGAGAAATATGCTGGTTTTGTTTGGACTGAGAACATTCCAAAATATTTGGCTGTACCTCAAAACCCTGTTGAAATAATATTATTTATAACTTTCTGCTTGGTCAATTTTATTTCAAGTCAGGCTGTTTCCCACAGGAGACTTTTCTTTCTCCCTGATAGTAAGTTTGCTGCTTGAAAGCCTTAACACAAAACATTTTCCAAGTAAGACTTAGGTCCTTGCCTTCCTGATGAATGGAAACTTGTTAGACAATAGCCTCAACCACTGTGAAGCAGTTAATCTCAAGATCTCACCCTCAGGAGCTGCAGCATGGAGTGCTGGTGAGGAGAATGCCATCTGTTTACATGTGAGCCATGGACTCGCTAAGCATGATCTGTCCAGTGCACATAGGTTGCATTTTAGAGCTGGTCTTTGATGTCGAATGCTGTTTTCCAGATTGCCTTCTAAGGAACATAGTTAATTTCTTCTACATTTCTCCTCAGTAAGGCTATTATTGTTAGCAGATTTGTTTAGCTGCCTTAGCGGCTTGGGACGTTTCATTGACTTTTGAGCAGATGATTTGATTTTCAGGCAGAGATGAGGGAAGAGGTAGCTAGCAGAATCATTACAAGGGAACACCCACCGCAAATCGTGGAGAGGCAGGCTTTTGACAAGGCAGACCTGAAAGGGGAGACCTGTCTCTGCCTCGATATATAATAAAATGCTGTCTAAAACTGATGGCAAAGCAATGTGAATCATAGAGGCCAAGGATTTGTTACTTAGAAACTTAAACAAATACGGCTTCTCTGAAAGGCCATTCTATTTTCGACAAAAATGATGGTCAGGGAAGTGGCAATTGTCACACTGAAATGACAATGCTTTGCTCCCAGGAGCAGTTCATCCACAGAGAATATGGGCAGAGAGACTGAATAATTAACCCAGAAAGCAGTTATGTAACTGGTTTCATTCCACAGCTTGCAAACTTGTGGCTTTATTTCAGACTTTTGAGACATTCCTACCCCAGCAGTTGCCATTGGCCACCATTACATTGCTTCATCTCCCTGTCTCCCTGGCAGCTAAATGCCTATTGATTTCCCCTGAACCCCAAGCTCTCTCCATAATAGGAAGATTTGGTGGACATCATGTCAAATACAAAGGAAAGCCTCTGCCAGCCTGCACATTAGAACATGGTGTTTTAAAAGAAATGTGAAATATCGATGCAATTATAAATCAATGAAAACCCTAGGGGAATGAGAATCTCATTTGAGAGAAGATCTTTAAGTTTTCTCTCTATTTCTCTTTTGTTGTTGTTGTTGTTATCAAGAAAATTTGGATGAGTGAACGAAATTTATAAAGTAAAAACTATCAACAAAGTATTCTGTGCTGTTGATGGGTCTGAGAAAAAGAAGGCCACACATTCAGTATGAGTATGTGAAATGACATATTTTGGTATATTAGTTAGGGGGTCAAAACTATCTGTCTCTTTTCATTTATGTTTTTGGTTGTTACCCCAAATTGTTATCGTTTGAATTATTTTGCTCATGCTTTTCTCTTACATTATTTTCCAAATTCCTTATGCTCTCCTAATTTTGCCCTCTGTATCCTAGAAGTATTTGTGGATTTCCGGGATACATTTTCGTGTCTTAGAAGCTCGTGCTAGTTTGCTTAACAAAACTGCTATAATTCATGATTTGGAACCAGTTGGAGAGCTGTGTTGTAACAGGGCTGCAAACCTTCCACTAAGGCACATGGCCAAATCAGAGACAAGTCAGAGAGCATCACTAATGGGAGGAAAGTAGTAAGGCATAAAAAGTTGCACAAAGATTGAAGTCCATTAAATTGGGTGGGGCTTCAGCAAGCAAATTTATCAGGCACCATGGTCTGCATCTGCCCTTCATCATGGCAGAGTTGTTTCTTATGCTGGACATAGATAATAGTGGCCAACTTCTTACAGAAGTTCTGAACTTGGTGAAGGAAAATGTAGAAGCATGAGAGAAAGAAGGGGAGAAGGAAAAAAGTGGGAGAGAAATGGAAAATGGTTTGAGACTGTTGGAATGAGAGAAAATATCTTGGTTTTTTTACTTCATTTTTAAGGACTCACAGTTACAGAGACAAAATCACTTAATAATGATTAAAATCACAAAATCACAAAATAATGATCACTTATCCATAATTATGACAAAAATTGTGAGATTTGTTATCCAAGGAGTATAAAGATAAGAAAGTATGAGCATAAACAATCACAGTTGTGATGGTAGTAAGCATCAATGCATCATCACCAAGGCTTTGTGGCAGTGTGTTTATAGTTTGCCTTGTTTCTTTTTCTGTTAATTAAAAAACTGGCACATTTAAAAATAATTACTCAAGATTAATGCCTATAACTTATGTTTCACAGTTTAGTTGCTTTCACGTGCTTTTGAAATTTTTCTTGTATTTGCAACTACAACATACTTTGGACTTCCAGAAAATTCAAAGGAAGGAAGAGTCTATATACTGACCTGTCACTGACTCCCACAGCCCCAGCTCTCATACCACATAAGTAATGCCCCTTGTATGTTGCTCTACTTTTAGTTTACATCTTGATGGAAAATGAGAGGTTTTGTGTCCAGTTCTGGAAACCTCCTTAGAAATTTAGCCATCATGAGCAAAATACAAAATTATTCCCCCAAACAGCATTATGCTACCATGAGGATGGGGTACTTTTCTTCTTTTTTTGTCTCCTGCTTAGTTAGGATTTTTATATATTATTTACTTTCATAAAAATTGTAATACAGCTGTACTAGGGATGATTATAAAATACAGACTGTGATGGGGGAAAGATATCACCTTGTTTGATGTAATAGTTAGATGGAATATTTATAAAAATTATAATCTGTACTTTTCCTAAAAGTTATAGTTAATGCAAGAACTAGACATTCTTAAATATTGTATAGTGGCTTTGTTTTAGAAAATTTGTTCTGAGTTGTTCATAGAAATTACATAGATATCAGAAATTACACAGATATTTGAGTCAGGATATTCCTGCAGAATAAGACAGCATACACAATCCTGAGTCTACACTAAAATTTGAAGTAAATAGATCTTTCCTTATGGTAGAGGCAAAGAAAAACATAAGGATTGTTTTTATATTTGTAATTTCAAATGGAAGCATCACTTAATGAAGCTAACTTTGCCAAAGGCCCACTTAATGATATTTACTTGACTTAGGAAAATATATAAGAGACCCATTTGCCTTGGAAGCCTAGAAAGGAATTAAAATAGAGAAACATTTGCCCTTCCAAAGGAAATTATTCAGTTGTCTAGATCTGAAATTTTTAGGTGATCATACTGTATTCTCTGAAGTGACTGAGTCACATAGGTCTGAATTCATCATGGAAAATGCATTTAGACATATCCTGAATTATTTAGAAAGAACCTCAATACTTCTATTACTAAAGAGGGGTATCCAGGAGACCTTATGTAGTCAGTATTGGATGCAAAAGTAACATTGGTGGAAAGTATCACCTTCAGTGAATTGGACTGGTAAAATCTACACATAAAAGATTTGATGAACACTGCTGCTGCTGCTGCTGCTAAGTCGCTTCAGTCGTGTCCGACTCTGTGCGACCCCACAGATGGCAGCCCCTTGGGCTCCGCCATCCCTGGGATTCTCCAGGCAAGAACACTGGAGTGGGTTGCCATTTCCTTCTCCAGTGCATGAAAGTGAAAAGTGAAAGTGAAGTCGCTCAGTCGTGTCTGACTCAGCGACCCCATGGACTGCAGCCTACCAGGCTCCTCCGTCCATGGGAGTTTCCAGGCAAGAGTACTGGAGTGGGATGCCATTGCCTTCTCCGTGATGAACACTACTTCTGGGTAAATCAAAAGACACCTGTAAATATAGAAATGAAACATCTTGATAACACCTAAAATTCTAATCATGGAGACTTCTTAGAAAAGCAGAATTGCAATGTGATTGTGGTGTAGTAATCTTGAATTTATCCAATTTTATGATATACTTTTGTATGAAGTAAGTATTAAATGAAGAGAGATGGTTATACTGGAATCATTAAAAAGAGTTTTCAAGAAGTAACATTTGTCAGAATATCTCCAGTACTCAAGGAAAAAATGTTCTTGCTAGTCTTCCAAATTCCTCAGACCTTTTGACAAGCAAATGCAAATGTGTGGATAAATACATCTGACCTATATAGTTTGATGACACACACTAAGACCAGCTACCTCAAGCAAGTTACTAATTATAATTTAGCTTCCCATGCATATTGTCCTATAGAAGAAAGTCTGACTGACTGATGTGAACTTATCTTTTTTGGCAAATCTTTTTTGTCATTGTAGATTGATAGTTAACTTGCTGACTATTGGTGGTTTGATTAGTGGGAGTTGATTTCTCTGAGCCAGATCACTCCTAGGTATAATGACAACATTGAGTTTTAAAGTTAAAGTGCTGGTGACCCCATAGAAATACCAACTTTGGTCTTCCTTAGGTGACCAGGAGGTTTTCCTGAGGTTAGTGTAATTTTGTCTTTCACTGCTGTTGCTGCTGCTAAGTCGCTTCAGTCGTGTCCGACTCTGTGCGACCCCTTAGACGGCAGCCTACTGAGCACCAAGTATTGTCAAGCTCAGTAAACTGATTTGCCAGTGAGGAGCACAGAGTTAGAGAAAGACTGAAGTAGTATAAAACTACGTTTGAAAAACCCCAGATGCTAAGGGAAAAGGGATTGTGAGATGACAGAATATTGGATAAAATAAAAGAAGAAAGAATTTTATTATGCTTCGTATTCTTTGTACTTTCAACATTTTATTTTTTACTATGGGGCTTCTCAGGTGGTGCTAGTGGTAAAGAACCCACCTGCCAATGCAGGAGAACTAAGAGATGCTGGTTTAATCCCTAGGTTGGGAAGATCCCCGGGAGGAGGAAATGGCAACCCACTCCAGTATTCTTTCCTGGAAAATCTCATGGACAGAGAAGCCTGATGGGCTACAGTCCATGGGGTCTCAAAGAGTCAGACATGACTAAAGTGAATTAACACACAGATTATATATGATAAAAATACATTGCAATTTGAATGTAAAAATTTAAATAAAATCAGAATGATGAAATAAATAGAATATTGATGCTTAATTATTCCCAGTCCTTAAACTGGAAATCTATAGCTGATATTTACTTATTTTTAAACTAACATCTTATAACCTTATGTTTAAACTGACATCTTCTGAGTGATTCAGATATAATTAACATTTACTGGGTACCTAGCATGCACAGGTACTGTGACCAGCATGTTATACACTACACATAATAAAATTTGACCAAAACAACTGGTCAGTTTAGTCAAAGTAGTATTTAGAAGGCATGCTGTTCTCTTAGGGCTTCCCAGGGGGCACAGCAGTAAAGAATCTGCCTATCAACGCAGAACATGCAAAAAACACAAGCTTAATTCCTGGGTTGGGAAGAGCCCCTGGAGTAGGAAATGGCACCCCACTCCGGTATTCTTGCTTGCAAAACTCCGTGGACAGGGGAGCCTGGTGGGCTACAGTCCATGGCGTCACAAAGAGTCGGGCATGACTGAGCACGCACTCATGCATGCAAACAATTGTTCTTTCATCTTGAGGCTCTCTTTTAAATGACCTCAAAAAAACTAATTAATTTAGTTCTTCTTTCCTAATGCTCACATAATGGAATATCAGTCCCTTATTTCATCTTTTTTTTTTTTTTTCCAATGGGAAAATAATAAGAAGTCTGACTGGGTCCTTCACTTTTCAGGTGGATGACTGGGGCAGCACCTGAAGGGACACAGCCTGCCCAAGGGGTTTAAGTACTAACCAAGGAGCCCAAGTCAATAGCTTGAGAGCCTCGGGAAGGGACAGTTTTATCTCAGTGTATTAAAAGAAGTAACAGTTTTCATTTATCCTTCTTCTGTGTCAAATGTATTAAGTTAATGAGATTTTTAAAATGCCTCCTGCAGGTTTGGTTAGTGTCCTCCTTCCCTTCATCTCGGTGACTTGATCCAAGAGTACTTTGGATCCTTCCGTTCTTGTGCTTTCTTTCATAGCCGGTGGTCTGCCTGTCCAGCCAGGTTGTCTAGAGGTGCATCTTTGCTTTGAATCAAGCCGATGTCTTTCTCCCACCCTACTTCTATTTAGATACATACTATTTTAAATATTGATTGCCTTCTTGGTAATTTTGTGAATTTTGTATTTCCATTATTTTGTATCACAAAATGCTTTTAAGTCAAACTATAGTGTTGGGGAAGGAGGCAATCTGATATTATTAAATGACTTTAATCAAAGTAGCTGTCATAATGAGTCTGACCTCAATTTGGCAATTTTTAAAAACATAACTTTTGAATCTGTAGATTACCTTCGGTAGTATCGTCATTTTAACAATATCAGTTCTTTCAATTCATGACCATGGTATATCTTTCCATCTCTTTGTGTCATCTCTAATTTCTTTCATCGGTGTTCTGAATATAGGTTTTTTACCTCCTTAGTTAAATTTATTACTAGGTATTTTAGTATTTTTTATGTGATCGCAACTGAGGTTGTTTTCTAAATTTCACTTTCTAATAGTTCATTGTTAGAAATGCAACAGATTTCTGTATACTTGTATCCTGCAAAATTACTGAATCCATTGATGAATTATAATAGTTTTTTGGTAGCATGTTTAGGATTTTCTGTATTTGTCATCTGCAAATAATGACAGTTTTACTTCTTCCTCTCCAATTTGGGTTGCTCTTAATTCTTTTTCTTATCTGATAGCTGTGATTAGGCCTTCCAGTATTATGTTAAACAGAAGTAGCAAGAGTGGGCGTCCTTATCTTCTTCCTGACCTTAGAGGAAAAGCTTTCATATTTTCACTGCTGAGTATGATGTTAGCTGTGGGCTTATGATGTACGACTTTTATTACCTTGAGGTGGTTGTTGTTGTTCAGTCGCCCAGTCATGTCTGACTATTTTCAACCCCATGGACTGAAGCATGCTAGGCTTCCGTGTTCCTCACCTGAAATCTGCCCAAGATCATGTCCATTGCATCAGTGATGCCATCCAGCCATCTCATCCTCTGATGTCCTCTTCTTCTGCCCTTAATCTTTCCCAGCATCAGAGAGTTTTCCAATGCTCACATTCAGTTCAGTTCAGTTCAGTCGCTCAGTCGTGTCCGACTCTTTGCGACCCCATGAATCACAGCACGCCAGGCCTCCCTGTCCATCATCAACTCCCGGAGTTCACTCAGACTCATGGCCATCGAGTCAGTGATGCCATCCAGCCATCTCATCCTCGATCATCCCCTTCTCCTGCCCCCAATCCCTCCCAGCATCAGAGTCTTTTCCAATGAGTCAACTCTTTGCATGAGGTGGCCAAAGTACTGGAGTTTCAGCTTTAGCATCATTCCTTCCAAAGAAATCCCAGGGTTGATCTCCTTCAGAATGGACTGGTTGGATCTCCTTGCAGTCCAAGGGACTCTCAGGAGTCTTCTCCAACACCACAGTTCAAAAGCATCAATTCTTCAGTGCTCAGCCTTCTTCACAGTCCAACTGTCACATCCATACATGACCACAGGAAAAACCATAGACTTGACTAGACGGACCTTAGTCAGCAAAGTAATGTCTCTGCTTTTGAATATGCTATCTAGGTTGGTCATAACTTTTCTTCCAAGGAGTAAGCATCTTCTAATTTCATGGCTGCAGTCACCATTTGCAGTAATTTTGGAGTCCCCCAAAATAAAGTCTGACACTGTCTCCACTGTTTCCCCATCTATTTCCCATGAAGTGATGGGACCGGATGCCATGATCTTCGTCTTCTGAATGTTGAGCTTCAAGCCAACTTTTTTACTCTCCTCTTTCACTTTCATCAAGAGGCTTTTTAGCTCCTCTGCACTTTCGGCCATAAGGGTGGTGTCATCTGCATATCTGAGGTTATTGATATTTCTCCCGGCAATCTTGATTCCAGCTTGTGTTTCCTCCAGTCCAGCGTTTCTCCTGATGTACTCTGCATATACGTTAAATAAGCAGGGTGACAATATACAGCCTTGACGGACTCCTTTTCCTATTTGGAACCAGTCTGTTGTTCCATGTCCAGTTCTAACTCTTGCTTCCTGACCTGCATACAGATTTCTCAAGAGGCAGGTTAGGTGGTCTGGTATTCCCATCTCTTTCAGAATTTTCCACAGTTTATTGTGATCCACACAGTCACATTAGGTGAGCAAAATACTGGAGCTACAGCTTCAGCATCAGTCCTTCCAATAAGTATTCATGGTTGGCTTCCCTTAAGATTAACTGATTTGAACCCAATCAAAAAGTAGGGGAAAGGCCTAAACAGACACATGAAAAGATTCTCAACATCGCTCATTATTACAGAAATGCAAATAAAAACTACAATGAGATATCACCTCACACCAGTCAGAATGGCCATCATCAAAGAGCCTACAAACAATAAATGCTGGAGAGGATGTGGAGAAGAGGGAACACTCTTGCACTGTTGGTGGGAATGTAAGTTGATTTGGCCACTATGGAAGATGGTATGGAGATATCTTAAAAAACTAGGAATAAAACCACCATTTGACCCAGCAATCCCACTCCTAGGCGTATACCCTGAGGAAACCAAAATTGAAAAAGACACATGTATCCCATTGTTCCTTGTGGCACTATTTACAATGGATAGAAAATGGAAGCAACTTAGATGTCCATTGACAGATGAATGAATAAAGAAGTTGTGGTACATATACACGATGGAATATTACTCAGCCATAAGAAGGAACACATTTGAGTCAGTTCTAATGAGGGAGATGAGCCTAGAACCTATTATACAGAGTGAAGCAAGTAAAGAAAGAGAAATATAAATATCATATACTGATGCATATATATGGAATCTAGAAAAATGGTACTGAAGAATTTATCTACAGGGCAGCAATGGAGAAAGAGACATAGAAAATAGACTTATGGACATGGGGAGAGGGGAGGAGAGGGTGAAATGTATGGAGAGAATAACATGGAAACTTACATTACCGTATGTAAAATAGATAGCCAACAGGAATTTGCTGTATGTCTCAGGAAGCTCAAACAGGGGCTCTGTATCAACCTAGAAAGATGGCATGAAGAGGGAGATGGGAGGGAGGTTCAAAAGGGAGGGGATATATGTATACCTATGGCTGATTCATGTTGAGGTTTGACAGAAAACAACAAAATTCTGTAAAGCAATTATCCTTCAATTAAAAAAAAAAAAAAAGATTGACTGGTTTGATCTCCAGTCCCTTGTTGACCAAGGGACTTTCAGGAGTCTTCTTCAGCACCACAGTTCAAAGGCATAGCTCCCTTTATACTCACTCTGTTGAAAGTTTTTTTTATTACGACTGGATGTTGAGTTTTGTCAAAAGCTTTTCCCTCATCTACTGAATTTATTATATGATATTTATTCTTCAGTTTGTTAATGTACCATATTGCACTGATTGATCTGCAGATACTGAACCATCCTTGTATCCCTGTAATAAATCCTACATGATCATGGTGTATAATCCTTTTAACATATTGTTGAATTCACTTTGCATATATTTTTGTTGAGGATTTTTGCATCAGTGTTCATCAATGATATGGGCCTATGATTTTCTTTTTTTGTGGTATCTTGGTCTGCTTTTGGTATCAGGGTGATGCTGGCTTCATAGAATGAGTTTAGAAGTATTCCTTCCTCTGCAATTTTTTGAAAAATTTTGAGAGGATAGACGTTAACACTTCTCTAATTGTTTGGTAGAATCAACCTGTGAAGCCATCTGGTCCTGGACTTTTGTGTGTTGGGAGGCTTTCTTTTTATTTTTATTGATTCAATTTCATTACTAGTAATTGGTCTGTTTATATTTTCAATTTCTTTCTGGTTCAGTGTCAGAAGAGTGAACATTTCTAGGAATTTTTCTATTTATTCTAGATTGTATATTTTATTGGTGTATGATTGTTCATGGTAATCTCTTATGACCTTTTGTATTTCTCTACCATCAGTTGTAACTTCTTTCTCATTTTTGATTTTATGAATTTAGGCCCCATCTCTGTTTTCTTGCTAAATCTGACTAAATGTTCATCACTTTTGTTTACCTTTTCAGAGAGCCAATTCTTAGCTTCATTGATCTTTTCTATTAAAAAAAACCCCTTTTCATTAATTTTATCTCTGATCCTATCATTTATTTCCTTCTAGTAACTTTGAATTTTGTCTTTTTTCTTTTTCTAGTACCTTTCCATGTAAGAATAGTCTCTTTGAGATTTTTTTTTTAATTCCTGAGATAGACTTGTATCACTGTAACTTCCCTCTTAGAACAGCTTTTGTTGCATCTTACAGATTTTGGATCTTTATGCTTTTGTTTGTATTTGTCTTAGGGTATTTTTTAAATTTCATCTTTGATTTTTTTTTCAGTGATCCATTGGTTGTTTAGTAGCATATTATTTATCCATCACATGTTTGTGGGTTTTTTGTGTTTTTTTTTTTTTTTGCAGTTTTTTGCTTGTAACTGATTTCTAGGATTGTAGTCAGAAAAGATGCTTGATATGATTGCAATTTTCTTAAATTTACTGAGACTTGTTTTGTGATCTAGCATGTGATCTGTTCTAGAGAATGCTTGTTCTAGGTACACTTGAAATGAATGTTTACTCTGCTGCTTTTGGATGGCAATTCTATATAGATTTATCAAGTTCATTTGATGCAGTGTCATTTAAGGCCAGTGTTTCTTTATTGATTTTCTGTCTGGTTGATCTGTTCATTTATGTATGTGGAGTGTTAAAGTCCACTACTATTATTATGTTATCTTTCAATTCTCCCTTTAAAACTGTCAATATTTGCTTTATGTACTTAGGTGTTTCTATGTTGGTTGCATATATATTTATAATTGTTATATCTTCTTCCACAGATATACATAGGTAGCATCCAAAAACAAAACAGATGAGCAGACAACAAAACAGAAGCAGAGTTATAGGTGCAGAGAACAAACAAGTGGTTACCAAAACAGAGGAGAGTGAGGGGAGGAAAGAAATATGAGGAGGATTAAGAGGCAAAAATTTCCAGTCAGAATAAATAAGTCACAGGTATGAAAGGTGGGGTATATTATCAATAACTGTGGTACTGTATTGTAACTAGGCTTAACCGTGATAATCATTTTGAAATGTATGAAGTAAAGTGAAGTGAAGTGAAGTCACTCAGTTGTGTCTGACTCTTTGTGACCCCATGGACTGTGGCTCCTCCATCCATAGAATTTTCCAGGCAAGAGTACTGAAGTGGGTTGCCATTTCCTTCTCCAGGGGATCTTCCTGACCCAGAGCTTGAACCCAGGACTCCCACATTGCAGACCGATGCTTTACCATCTGAGCCACCAGGGAAGCATATAGAAATACAAAATCACTATGTTTTATAACAGGAACTAGCATAGTGTTGTAGGTCAGTTATACTTCAACAACAGACAAATATACAACAAGAGATCAAATTCACGGTAACCAGAGGTGAGGAGGGGTCGCAGAATTAGATGAAGGCAGCCAAAAGGTGCAAACCAGAAAAAAATGCGTTTGAGTTAAAGTTCTTTTGTAAAATTAAGACTATTTGCTGTGGGCAAAAAGCAAGGAATAATTTTATTCTCACTTTGGTATGCAGTCAAATTTAAGTAGCATTGCTATGATAGAAGTGGTTTGGAATTCAGATAGGGCTCCATTTTTAGCTTTACTCTTAAGTGACAGTAAGGTGATCACTTTAATTCTCTTAGTTTCCTTTCCTAAAAGATGTGACTGACTTAAATGATTTTTTTAGGATTTCTATCAGTTCTAAGACTCTGTAAGGCACACTGTTATATATCTAAGTCCTTTATACATAAAAGAATATTCTGAAAGTACAGTTGTGTAGAAAGTCATGAGTATGCATTAAAATAAAGTGGAATGGACCAACATTACTATCTTGGACTCACATGTTGTATATATGATTATATGCTATCATGAGCTTCAAATAACATCAATGAGGCCAGTTTGAGAAGGTGCATTATCTCCTCTTTTATTGAAAGCAATACTGCCTAATGGAACTACAATGTGAGCCATATATATATACATATATAATCTAAATTTTTAGTAACCACATTAAAATGAAAATTAAGTGAGATCAATTTTGCTATTTATTTTATTTAAATTTATATATCTAAAACATTATTTCTTGAACATGTAATCAATGTAAAGAATTTTAATGTGATATTTTGCATTCATAAGGGGGGGAAAAAACTAAGTCTAAGAAGTCTGGTACATATTGTATACTTATAGCATACCTATATTTGGATTAGACTCATGTCAATAGCTACATGCAACTAGTAGATATAATATTGGGGAGTGTAAATCTAGATAAATTATTTTATTCTAATCATAACTTTAAAATTATGTACTAAAAAGATATGAAAAAAACTTCCTCCTAGCTTTGTATTCAGTTGAATTTCAGTTACTCATTTGAGATCATTGTGTTTGCCCAGGTTTTGACAGTAAGGCCAGTTTCACAGAGCACAAACTGCAGGAGTGTCAATCATCTGTTAGGAATTGTAGGTTGTGCAATGAATACCAATTATATGGCCTCCATGACAAGGGCTGTGATGGCTTTGCCTAGAGTTTCAATAACGGAGTTGACTTGAACTAGAAAGTGACATATTTCATTGTGTTCACTGCAAAACTGATACCTTATCAGAAAAACTATTTTTCTAGTGCCTCTAGAATATTGACCACTGTAAATAGATTTATAAAAGTTTCATATATATTGCACAGTTCTTTCTGCAAGCCCCAAAGCAGAAAAAGTCCAGATTTGTGCTTTATTGCAAATATTTTGCACAATATTGGACTGAGAGCTTGAATAGAGATGTTACATAATTAGCTTTTTGAGCAAAAGCATTTAAAAACGTTTTCTTCACTCTTTGTTCCATATTTCTATTTTAAAATAGAAATATGAAATGTTTGGGGACATTCTCAGTAGAGAAGAGCTACAGCTTGGTTTGAATCTGGTTTCAAATATGCTGAAGCTTCCAATCATTTAGTTCATGTTAATTAACAGAGACTGTCTCTGTGAAATGTATCTGTCACATGAGTTAAATTCATATAAACTTCTTTGTAGAATTTTAAACTTAAGAAATATCTTTAAAATGAATTAATCTTCACCTTATAGATATGTGGCAAGTTTACAATGAATGATAAATATAGGGCATCCAGTGAGTGAAAGAGATCAGAATTCTAACTCTTCACTCCAGTGCTAATTTAAGACCTAAGGTTCTTCAAATACTTGAACTTCACAGGGGTTATAGAGTTTCAAGATACTTAAACATCAAGGAGTTAAGAGACATAAACTGTTACATTTGTTAGGGACCTTCAGATTTCTTCTAGTCAGCAATTACTTCTCTGGTGCTTAGACCAAGATTGTGTTGGAATCATCTACAATGCTGATTATTAGTATGAATTTCTGGCTTCTCTCCTCACCTTCCAATGAGGGACTTTCAGAGCAGGTCTTGGGACTATAATATTTAATCAAAGCCCTCAAGTGATCTGTAGAGTCAGATTAGAGAATCCTGTCTTGTGTTCCCAGGTGGCGCTAGAGGTGAAGAACTCACCTGCCAATGCAAGAGACATAAAAGACGTGGGTTCAATCCCTGGGTCTGAAAGATCCCCTGGAGGAGGGCATGACAACCCATTCCAGTATTCTTGCCTGGAGAATCCCATGGACAGAAGAGCCTGGTGGACTACAGTGCATAGCATTGCAAAGTCAGACATGATTGAAGCGACTTCAGTTCAGTTCAGTCGCTCAGTCGTGTCCGACTCTTTGCGACCCCATGAATCGCAGCACGCCAGGCCTCCCTGTTCATCACCATCTCTCGGAGTTCACTCAGACTCACATCCATTGAGTCAGTGATGCCATCCAGCCATCTCATCTTCGGTCGTCCCCTTCTCCTCCTGCCCCCAATCCCTCCCAGCATCAGAGTCTTTTCCAATGAGTCAACTCTTCGCATGAGGTGGCCAAAGTACTGGAGTTTCAGCTTTAGCATCATTCCTTCCAAAGAAATCCCAGG